>OVAF01001245.1:2723-24285 GCA_900406245.1 Odontarrhena argentea | reverse complement strand
AAAAAAAAAAAAATGGAAAAAAAAGATCTGACTGTTGACACAAAAATTACGTTTGACTTATTTTGCTGACTTACATAACACCAAATGTTAAGTACGTTAGTTGGATGCATTTGCTAACAAATGGTCAAAATGATTCTCTTAAATAAAAACAAAAAATATTGATGACATATCGCCAATGTTGAAAATATATTTATGGAACTTTTGAATTAATACAATTTTGTTGATATGTGGTTGACTTAGGTGGCCAACCCAACATGTGAATTATATTCACTAGAAAAAGAAACTTACTATATTTATATAACTAGGTTACTATTTCAATATAATTTTAATATGTTTATATAAAAATCGTGTATTATAGATATTAATAATCTGAAATATACAATATCGTTGGTACAATTAGGTTATCCAAAGTGGTAATATATATAGATTGGTTTATATTTGTAAAAAGAGAATTCACGTACCTTATTAAAACATTTATATCGATCAAAAAAACATTAGTATACTTTTATAAATATACAAAATATATAATTTCATGCGTATAAATTTGTAAAATGGATTGAGAATATAGATTTTTTTTTTTTTAGGTCAATAANCGTATAAATTTGTAAAATGGATTGAGAATATAGATTTGTTTATATAATTTCAATGGATTCATATAGCAAAATATATATTTTTTGTTTGGAAGATATGGAATTGAAAAATAATACCTTTGAGTTTTTAAAATAAGACAAAATATTTATACTAAAGTAAAAATAATAAAGCAAATAATCGTGAAGTATATATACACAACTTGATTATGATATGATTTTTATTACACTTGTAAACACAATAACATATGAGCAACAAATGTTACTTTGATCAAATCAGTTATAACTTTATTAGTGAATCCATTATACACAGAGAGTCATCAGAAAAATATATTAGAATACAGTGGTCTTAGAATACTTGAAGAAGAACTCTTCATTTTTACAGTAGTTATATAAAACAGTATAGACTTGAATCAACAGTTTTGGGAACCTGCTCGAGAAGTACCTATCAAACCCTTCAGGTATAGTGCCAAGCAATTCCTGCAATTCTTTAGGAAGCTCTCTATAGTGATTTAGTTTGTTTCTTATGACTCGTAACAGATCTCGGATGCTGTCAAATTTGTACCGCCTGTAACGCCCAATATTGTCTAAGAATAAGCTGTCCAGTTTCTCATCCCATCTCCCGTTTAAAGTAACCGCTGCTGTGCTTTCAAGTGCAGCCAAGAGCTGTGACCCTTCTTCTCGGTTTTCCAATTCCACTCTATCGCTTGCATCACGGAGAAAAGATAGTCTCATGTCAGAGTTCCAGAACAGTGGATGATGCAAAACTTCTTGTGCTCTCGGTCTACATTTTCAAATATACAAAAAAAGCTTCTGTTAGCTGTACTAAACATTAATACTAACGGACTAAACCAAAGGTAATAATCCAAACTTGTGTGTCAACGAATACTAGTTTCGCTAAACAATCTTTTCAAGGGACAATAGCAATAATGCTAAGCAGAAGTGTTATCCGTATATCTTTACCTCAGATTTGGATCCGGGTGCAGGAGACTAGAGAGAAGATGAACGGCTTCTGGGAGACTCTCGATCAAGAAAAGATCTTTTCGATCATTCAATATGTTTATGTCCCTCTCAAAATTGTCTCCATAAGGATGTTTTCCTCCAGTCATACAGAAAAAGAGAATACACCCTAAACTGAAGAGATCAACAGCTCTTGTTTGTCGTTCATTGCGGAGTTGCTCAGGTGCTTGCCACCCAGAACTTCCAGAACCTATCATCAGAAACAATAATTCAATTCAGAATTTTTTGTATCTTGCTGTTCCATTATTATCTTATAACATCTAAGTTTTCAAGAATCTTACCAGTTGAGTTTCTTGTCAAGGCGCTTGTGTCGGTTGGTAAGTGCTTGCTAATACCCATGTCTGATAGCTTCGCACATACAGATGAGTCCTTACCAATCAACACATTTTGAGGCTTTAGATCTCGATGTACAATTCCAATATCATGCAAATGAACTAGACCAGCAACTATATCTCTGTAACACAAACACACAAAGATGAGAAAGATGTATGCAATTTTTTTTATCAACTGTTAAAGATCATAAATTAAACAAACCTCATCAACTTCAATAAAACGGGAGAAGGATGTCCATTTTCCTTCCAAAGTTCAACTCCCTTGCCATTATCAAAGATTGAGTTTATCTGAATTGAAAGTGTATTACTCGAAGCCATTGGACTCTCAAGCAGCCCAGAGGATGCATAGACGAGGTCATTCAAGCTGCAAGCACACCGTTCCAATGAAATATAGATAAAATGTTCGTCCTGGTCAACCCCGTACCAACGGACAATATTTGGATGTTTGTCTGAAGCGATAAGATTCAAAATCTCTTTCTGAGCCACTTCATGATGAGTTTGTACCAGACGCTTAACCGCTACAAGACGACCTTCATAGGACCCCTCCAGCACAACAGTTCCATTGCTCCCTTTAGCAATCTCCTTGTTGGAGACATACAGTTTACCGACCCTATATCCGTCTATTGGACTATTAACAAGGCCAGAAAAAGTAGTAAGTAATTTCTTGTTCTCTTCAAAAGAGGCATCTTTGTTCCCTGCAGATATATCTCCATTCTCCTTCCTTTGAATTGCCTTTATAGTTCCATTTTTCTTGGGCTTTTTCTTCTTAGGTGTTACTGTTGGCACTTCAGATACATAAGGTTCCTTGATCCGCATGCTTTGTCTTAATCGGCAAAACAGAAGGCCACAGACAGAAAATATAGAAACACAAATGCCGAATAGTAGGACAACCAAATCAGAAAATCTCCGAGCGAAACCTTGCTGTGTAGTGCTTCCATCAATGATATCTGTGATCTGAGGTATCACAGTCTCGGGCAGAGGAAGTGAGAGGACTTCTAAAGCCTCTTTATTGCTTGGAAGTGCCAAAGGATTGCCATTTCCAGGAGCCAACTGATTCGGCTTTCTACCTTGAAATGGAAGATACAAAGCTCCATCTAGAAAACCAAGTCTTGGAAACAGTTTTTCAAAGTTATTACGTAATCTGATCACAGGAGCACTTCTCGTATAGGACAGCTGGTATTCTACTTTTCCCCTAGAATTTTTAATAGGAATACCACCTGACGATGATAACCCACCCATGAGTTGTATGCTCTCATGATGTTGTAGTTTAGCTTCCATCTCAGAATACGAAACACTCCATAAAACATCACCAAACTTTGATATACACTGGAGTTTGTAATCTTTTCTCTCGACGTAAACCAGCTCAGGAAGATCTTCTGATGCCTTAAACCCCGATCCATATAGTAACGGAGCTTCTTTAGACAAAACAATAGCCTTTTCTTTTTCATCTTGAACGACTGAGTTAGTATATAAGTCATCTAGTCTGAACCTCTTCACCAATTTTCCAGTCTTCCAATCCAAGAGAAAGACAGATGTGTCTTTTTTACCCAAAACAATCCTATCCGTCAATGAGTACGGCAATTTTCCAATGAACTTTGTAGCATCCACTATCTGAAAGACGAGGAAATCCACACTTCCACATCATACAACTATTGCGAGAAACAAATGGATTCAAAGGTAAAAGACTCATATATGATATCAAGGTATCTACAACTTAGCATCACCAAACCGAAAAAATGAAGAAAAGGTTCAAGTTATACCTCATTTACGAGTTTTCCTTTCCGCATAGAAAAATTGGAAAGATTCCAGTCCTTATCCAAATCCATGTAAAAGTCATCACCAAGCATAGGTGCATCGTCACTATAATGATAATGAGGAGCCTTATAGGACGAGTAAATCGGCTCATTGGTATGAAACGTCCAATCCATCTTCTGGGAGGACATATCCACCAATGAGATCGTCCCATCTGCCGTAGAAATCAACACATAACTAGATTCTCTGATAAACAAAAAACCAAAATCACTACCTTGTAAAAACAAGAATCACACATTCAAAAGAACCAGAAATCAAAAAACACTAGACTTGAACAAGATATCAACTTTCACACCAAATCATGTACATTTTAATATTCCAACAGAAATTAGATTCAATTAATTAAACGAAATCCAATATAATTCAAATTTCTAAAACACTAGACTTGAAAAAGATATCAACTTTTACACCAACTCAGATAGATTTTGAGATTCCCACAAATATTAGATACAATCAATCAAATCAAACCTAATTAAGAGAGCAGATAGAAAGAAACTAACCCGTGCGGTTGGGAGATTTGATTCGAAACAGATTTCTCAGAGAATTTGGAAATTTCAGATCCCTTTAAACTGTGTGCTAATGGAGAAACAAGCAGTAACACGATCAGATCAAGTAACGCAGATCCTCTCATCGTTCCAATGAAAACCTCCTTGAGGGGTTAAGGGTTTATCGCGAATCTCATCAAAGAAACAGAGATTTATCGAATTTGAGTTCTGTCGGAAATTGAAAATGTTGACGACGATGACGGCTCAATAATCTTGGATCCTCTTCTTACCTTGAAGCTTCCAGTATGGATAATATTAACAAATACATTGAACCGGCCGGTTCAGGAAATGTTTTTGGTTCTCAATTGAAACCGGTTCGGTACAATCCCACTAAGCTTTCTTCTTCTTCGTTACAGTGAACATTTTCTTCTCCCCTCGTTCTCTTTGTTGGCTCTGAGGAAGAAGAGCAACAATGGAGGTTTTCTACTACTTGGTGTTTGGAGCTATGGCGATCGTCGTTGCGGTTTTAGAGCTAAGCAAGACGAACAAAGATCGGATCAGTACTTCCTCTGCTTTCAATTCCTTCAAGAATAACTATCTTCTCATTTTCTCTCTTATGATGGGTAAATTTCTCCGCCATTGATGCAGTTTCATCTTTCAATTGATCTCTAATTCGATTGCGATTCACTGTTATAGATTTGATCTAAGTTGATGATAATTAGTTAGAGATAGTGATTGGTTCTGATCAGATCTGGAAGCAATAGTGTATATGACTATGTTTTGATTTGCAGCTGGAGATTGGCTTCAAGGACCTTATGTGTACTATCTCTATAGTACTTATGGTTTTGGGAAAGGTGATATTGGGCAGCTTTTCATTGCTGGTTTTGGTTCGTCCATGTTGTTTGGTACCATTGTTGGATCTTTGGCTGATAAACAGTGAGAATTTTTTCTTTTTGATTTTGTNTGACTATGTTTTGATTTGCAGCTGGAGATTGGCTTCAAGGACCTTATGTGTACTATCTTTATAGTACTTATGGTTTTGGGAAAGGTGATATTGGGCAGCTATTCATTGCTGGTTTCGGTTCGTCCATGTTGTTTGGTACCATTGTTGGATCTTTGGCTGATAAACAGTGAGAATTTTTTCTTTTTGATTTTGGGCTTGTGTGGTTAGATGAGGATTTTGTTTTGGAGATTGATATTTTGTTTGTGTGTGATTGAATTCAGAGGTCGGAAGAGGGCGTGTGTTACGTATTGTATAACTTATATACTTAGCTGTGCTACGAAGCATTCTCCGCAGTACAGAGTTTTGATGGTTGGCCGTATTTTGGGTGGGATTTCCACGTCTCTCTTGTTTTCAGCCTTTGAATCGTGGCTTATTGCAGAGCACAACAAGGTTAGACTTACTTCACCACTCCTTTCTCTAAGAATTAACTAATATTCATGGCTGTAGTATATTGAAAGTTTCTTTCTTGGACTTCAGTTTGTGAACATGTCAAAGTCCACTTGCATTCTCAATTCTCAAAGTTGGGATTTTTTGAGAAACTTAGAACTGATGTTAATTTCTCGCTTTCCTGAACAATTATGCAGAGGAACTTTGAGCAACAATGGCTGTCACTGACATTCTCTAAGGCTGTTTTTCTTGGGAATGGTCTGGTGGCTATTCTCTCTGGTTTGTTTGGTAATCTTCTTGTCGACACGTTTTCCCTTGGTCCCGTTGCCCCCTTTGATGCGGCTGCTTGCATTCTTGCAATTGGAATGTCCATCATATTGGCGACATGGTCTGAGAACTATGGTGATCCATCCGACAGTAAAGATTTGCTTACGCAGTTCAAGGTTGCTGCCATAGCAATTGCTTCAGGCAAGTTCAAACTTACCATCATGATCATAGAGTTTCAGTGTTCTAATTATACTGAACCATGAACAAGTTTAATCTTTCCTTAGATTTCCAATCATATTACCCATTATCTCTAACAATGCGTATTCCAATATTGCAGATGAAAAAATTGCTTTGCTTGGAGCTATCCAATCTCTGTTTGAAGGCTCAATGTACACATTTGTTTTCCTGTGGACACCAGCTCTTAGCCCAAACGATGAAGAAATCCCTCATGGCTTCATCTTCGCAACCTTCATGTTGGCTTCCATGCTAGGAAGCTCCTTAGCTGCTCGTCTCATGGCTCGCTCATCTCTTAGAGTTGAAAGCTACATGCAAATCGTCTTTCTAATGTCAGCCGCTTCTCTTCTATTTCCAATCATAACAAGCGTACGTGGTGATCAACTCTCCTAAAGGTTCTTCAGTGTTAACTCTCTTCTCATGAACACGACCTTTTCTTAATCAAACAGGTCTTAGTAACTCCATCAACAGCGAAAACTGAAGGCCTGTCGCTCACTGGTTGCATTCAGCTTCTTGGATTCTGTGTTTTTGAGGCATGCGTTGGAATTTTCTGGCCTTCAATTATGAAGATGAGATCACAATACATCCCTGAAGAAGCACGAAGCACCATCATGAATTTCTTCCGTATTCCATTGAACATTTTCGTCTGCGTCGTCTTGTATAATGTAAAGAAAAAGACTTCTGATGTCCTCCCATAAGAAAAAAGCTAAAAATCGAATATGCAAAATTCACTAACCATTTTTGTTTTGGTTTCTACAGGTTAACGCTTTCCCGATCACAATTATGTTTGGGATGTGCTCTATCTTCCTCTTTGTAGCTTCCATATTACAACGGAGGCTTATGGTCATCTCTGACAAGCCCAGTACGTAACTAATCTGATCATCTCCTACTCTACTCTATTTTGTTTACTTTGGCGAAAACAGATGAACTGAACGCGTGTACATGTGGGCTTGTTTTTTATTTTGTTGCAGAAGCAGAAGATTGGATTCCCATGAAGGATCGAAACTCAGAAACTGAGCCACTCAATCTTTAATCACTCACTCATTCATTCATCATTTTTCCGCCTGAAACGCCAAGTCAGTCAGTGAAAGAAAAGTTCCATTGCTTGTGGTTCAAGATCATGTGTTGACTGAGAATGCTTCCTGTGTGATTGGATTGATTCAAATCATTCAGTCATTCTTTCCTTCTTAAATAGTTGTTGTCCCAGACAGAGTATGTTACTAGTGTCTACTGATAACCTCTTATAGATGACAGAGTTTAGAATTTATTTTTCACTAAAGTTGTTTCTAATCAATATATGAAGTTTAGAGGAAAGTTTCATCTGTTTTTTTTTGTCAACATATCTACATAAACGTGCCTAAGCTTTGCATTAAGTTACCAACATTTTTTTTTTTTTTTTTGGCAACAAGTTACCAACAAATTTTGTTAATCTTTTTGTATATTAAACCAAAAAGGCAGTTTCTTGTCGAAAACAAAAGTAAAAAAAAACTATAAATATCAAAACGCATTAACAGATTGACCCTCTCCTAAACTTTTTTTTTTTCACCATTTCAGACCCTGGACAAAGCCTTTCTTTCACATCATCTGGTGTTTATACAACTAGAAAGAGACACTAACGCTGATTGTATAACTTCCTTTGAATTACCCCTTACGCTTGAGACTGTATTCTTCAGCGTTTCAAGTTCTGTTCTCTGACCATACGAATCCCACAAATGCTCCATAGACTCAAGCTGCTTCTCTAAGTATCTCCTCAGACTTGCCTCAGCAACATTAATCAGACTAAGAGATGGGTTACTGTGCATGAACTTGGTAACCAGAAACCCGGCTAATATCTGCTGATTGGCCTTCACAAGCCCTGAGACAAAACACGGGAACATCAGTTCTCCAAAACATGGCGGAAAACCTCTTCCAGGACTTGAATTTGATTCTCTGTTGTTGGCTTGTGTGATCCGCTCCTCTTGGAGCTCTCGGGATAGCTTTCCAATCAGATAACAGAGAAAGGAGAAGACTGAGCCATAGCAAGAATTGGAAATGATCGTTGAGAGAGCCCCAGAATATATAACCAGAAGTAGAACTTCATGATAGCTCGGACTCGATAGCTCTGGAATGCCTTCTTGCTTCAATTTTTCTTCAATAACACTGAGACACTGAGTTCTGATCTGTTCGTAGGGCAACAAAAGAGAAATCTTTAGTGCGAGAAATGGGTCGGTAGTGGTCAAGATCCCGGTCAGGCTTTCTGCTTCATTTTCTTCAAGCAGAACTTTTTTGGGTTTCTGAAGCGACCCATCTATAAGCCGCAGAACATTTTCAGGTTTGCACAAAGCAATGTACTTTTTGAAAATATCTAGCCAGCACGAATGTAACGGATGAGCTGAGGCTACATATTCCTTGTCTTCCTTCTCCACCGGTTCTGAGTCCTGAAGTGTTTCCCATCCATCATTCCAATCATCATCACCCCAGTCGTTTTCTTGGTCGGTTGCCTCTTTAGTCGGCAAAAGTTCGGCTTTTTTAGCTTCAAATAGCTCTTCCCATCCTTCTAAAATTGCCAGAAGAGCTTCAGCTTGTGAAGTTGTAGTAACAGCAGCAGAGAGCTTAGAAAAGCAGGAAACGGATGTCTCAACACTGGATAGATCTTCAGGGGAGATCTCCAAGCCTGGAGATATCGACTTCACGGCGATCTGGGATGATTTAAGTGCGACCAGAGTGTTTGTGAGCCTGCTAGAGCCATCAGTCTGATCAGGCAATGCTTGGTCAAGTGTGGCTTCAGTCATCTGCATAGATGATAGTAACTCTGCTGAACCGTCCCATGGCATAATGTTTGATTGTAGCTCAGACGATGAGCCCTTGATATTCTTCCCTGAAATGAACTGCATAAGCTCTAAGGAGTAGACGCGAACTTGACTTGGCAACTCCAGATTCTCTGAAAATATAACGAGTTGTTCCCACACAACACGCCTAACACGCTTCAGTTCTTCCAGGCTGCCTTCCAAGTTACTGAGAGAAGATAGCAAGCGGTAAAGATCCTGTGTTTCGTGAGCCCCAGATACCAAATCCTGCAATATAGGTCCAAGTATGCTCAAATAGAGTTGTGGAAGATCCTGCAAAGCTGCTGGATACTGAGAGGATAAATCTGAGAAGACATCAGAAATGGGCCCGAATCCACAACCAGAAAAGACCATTGCTCTGCAGAAGCTAAAAATTTCAGTGGCGCCATCACCGACCAAGCCAGACCTAAGGTAGGCAAGTATTGCAACCCAAGCCTGACTGGGGGAAAGACTGTCGTCCATTACTAGTCTTCTGAGAACAGTAAGACAGCTATTAATGCATTCTGGGCTGAAGATAAGATTCTCCAAAAGATTTGGACTAGATAATTTTACTTCCTGCATCTCATCGGCTAATCTTATCCAAAAGGTAATCAGTAAGATAAGGCATTCTTGCCAGGTAGAACTATCAGGAATGTGCATGTAGGAACCATTTGGCGGTAGAACCAACGTGAAATGCCGTTTCAGGATTTCTAGAGCCTGTAAAGGTCCCACTGTCCTGATATATGCTCTAGAATGGTCATATGTCTGCTCAAGTTGGCTGAGGAAGCCCAGGAAACTCTCTGCACTTCCAAAATCAAGATCTCTTCTACTTTCCAATGTATCCAACAAATTCATTATATATTGCTTGTAGACATCTTGCCAGGTGATCAAACCTTTGGGTGAATTATCCATGAAGAAGCCAGTGAGAGTTTCTACCATTTTGGCCAAAGCTTCCAAATTCACCTCATTAATGTGCGCATGGACTTCATTGTTGAAGCTGTCAAAGTTCAAACCTCCCAAGTCGGCGATATTTTTGAAATCCAAATCTGTGATAAACGACACTCTACTGCATTCTTGCTTAAGGATGTTATACAAGTTTGATAATCCAATACAGGAATCAGGCGACTGAACCTTTTGTACTGATAATGAGTCTTCCTTGCTTTCTTCCAAACGGCAATAGCACTCAGAAAGGAGGCTGTATATGTAAGCAAGGCATTGTTTGTTAAGACCACTAACTGCTGGGTAAACGATTGTGCTTATGGTTTGTATGGCGTCTGAAGCAAAGGCAAGTATTTCTTCCTTGACTTGTACAATTTCAGCTGTGATGTCCTCATTTGTCCAAACCTCAGAGCAAAGGATAGAGCTTAAATACCTTAATATCACCTGGTGAGAAGACAAATATAGACATATAGTAAACGCAGTTGAATAAAATATCAGTTTTAACAAGTTATATGTATATCTTCTACCTCTGACTGCTTCAAGCCATATGTATCAGCTAATTTCAGTACATCCTTCAGAATCAACTTCTTCTCCGATTTCACAGACTCAATAAGTGAGAAAACAGCACCCTTAATGTAATCAACATCATGGGACAGAAACCTTTCAGTCTCAACCCCGGGAATGATTCTCTCCAGCATACTAGAACGGTCAGCTACATCCATTTTCTCCTCTAATTTATGTTTCCATTCCTTCCAAAATGTTGACTGAAGTTTGTCAATCCTGCTCATATCATCTGAACCAATATAGAGCAAGCAGAAAAAATTTAGGAGCACAAAACCTTACTGATATATAAAACGCACCAAGAGGTCAAAAAGAATTTAAGAAAACAAGTGTTTGTTACCAGAGAGACTTTCTGTCTGCTTTCTCTCGAAGTTCTTCCGTAGCAGTTCTTTCCTTTGGTTGGGAGCCGTGCACTCTAGTCCAGAGTCATGTAGCAAACTATATATCATCCCTAGACTCATGATACTCCGAATTTCTTGGTAGTTTCCCCTTATTCTCAACTGCTTTTCTATAACTTCTACTGCATTAGATGCATCTACTAGATTCAACAGAAAGGAGCACCCTATAATGTCTTCCTCTTTTGTTACCGGTTGTTCAATGATTGAGTCTGTAATCATGGCTAGTAGTTCATCTTTTGGCGCAAAACCATTCCTAGCAAGCCAGGAAAGAATGGTAATGAGAGCAGTTGCTTTTATGCTGACAAACTGCTTTCCAGGGATTGAATCAAGCACTAGACTTTTGTCTAGTTTCCTATTTCTACCCAGCTTAAGCAACCAAGGAAGATGTGAAGCAGCAAATGAGAGAAGCTTCCCATTTTCCTTTAGAAGAGATTCCAAGTCCACGCTATTATCAACTGGCAAGTCTTTCGCAACACTAGAAAGTGTATCTTTGACTCTATCAAAATCTACTTGTTGATCACTGCTTCGCCCATCACGCATCCGAGGGAAATCTCTCAGACAAGAAACACTGTCCATCTTGTGAAACTCAGGCAAATCCGATTCTGATAACATTCCTAGAGTCTCGCATTGGCCTTGCAGGTCAAGATCTTTCCAAGCGTGCAATAACTCACTAATTGACTCATCATCACAGTGACCCAAAGCAAAGCCAAGCAACTGCTTTCTAGAACTTACATCCATGTTCTCAAGTGCAGGACCTCTCGCCATTGCAGCACCTAGATCCCAAATGGGACCGTGCCCTTTTTTGGTAAGAACAAGGCACATATCAAAAGCCAGCTGTAGATCGCCTGCAACTGCAGCTTCTCTAGCAATAGCTTCCTCAACAGATGATTTTTCTTCTGCAGAATTCAACCCGAGAAGTTTAGCAACCTCAATAAGTTCTTCAACATGCAGATAAGCCCCAGGGTGCCCCGTGATTGTCATCTTAATAATCTCCATCGGGTCTTTTACTTGTTTAAATTGCACTGGCAAGAGAGTAACCCCAAGATCTGGTAGCCTAACAGTAACTGCATCAATGATATCAGCCTCAGCTTTCACAGCCCGGCTACTAGAAAATATATTCAGGCACTCCCTCGCTTTCCATATCTGAAAAATAATTTGCCAAAATGTGAATGAACACACACATCTAAGCACAAAGAGAACTGTTGCACAAACAGAGAAAANAATTGTAATAGAAATCCATATGAAAAAAAAAAAAAAAAAAAAAAAAAAAAAAAACTAGATCTCCAGAAGCAAGAATTAACAGGATGGCAAGTTGCATAAACCTATTAAGAAGGGACAAAAGCTTTAAACACAAATGAAGAAACACCACTTACTTCTTCAGAAGCAAGGCTCGGAGCAGAGAAGAAGTATTCCCTGGCCGCACTAATAACAAGACTTTCTGCCTTCTCTGATGGCAGAGCAACTGAGCCTGTACCCTTCAGATAATTTCTAGCCAGAGAAAACTTTCCAGCCTTCAGAAGTCCTCTACAGAACTCTGTCAGCACGAACTCAAGATCGAGGAAAGGAAAGGCTTTCTCTTGCAGTTGTCGCAGATCACGCCACATGCATGCCCAGTCATTATCAGATCTTCCAGGTTGACGACGAACAAATTTAGAAAGCATAAGTCGAAGGATCTGTTTTACACCTTTTTCATCCAAATGAGCCTTAAGAAAATAATTAACTGGTTTCGGGACCTGTGGAGCGAAAAAAGACAGCATCAGAATTCCAGAAATATTCAAACATAACCCTTTGCAACTAAAAATTATTATTTGCTGAAGTTAATTCTTTTGTTTTCTTTCCTCTTTTGGTCACATAAGCGTAAGTTAGTTTGTTTCAAATATACATGCACAGGGAACAAAGCTAGATATATTGTTGCTAAAAGGCATCAACTATTTAATTTAAGATGCAGACACGTTTTAAAACCTGGTAAAGTTCCAAAAGCCTCCCTGCTTCTATATGACCTTCCGCCAGTTTGAGTCTTTTCTGAATGTCTTCAGCATGAATATCTGCATTTTGCATGGATGTACGTTTTGTTTAGCAATGACTTGATAAGGACATCTGATCATCTACTTACACAGGCTAAAAGCGGGTATACACTGGATCTGGACAACTAACCATGTATCTTTGGCAGCTTTGACAGCATTGTTGCCATGACATTCCACTTATCCGTAACTTTGCACATGTATAGACATTGCAGAGCAGAATTAACAACTTCAACCTCATCCTTAAAAAAGCAAACAGTATATAGATCCATACACCCTTCCTCAATAACCTTTGAGCATAAATCCATATCACTTTTAGCTGCCATCTCCTTAAGCCATTTAACTAAAAAGGACTCGTCGTTTTGGTTGTTTGCCCACGAGTACCTTTTCTGCATAAATGGAATTGCCTTGTCATGCAATCTTCTAACCACAGTTTCTGCTTTAACCCCTTCAAGAATTATTTTAAATTTCTCATAATCGGATAATTGCTCCCATTCAATAAGGCTCAAGCTGAAACATATTTCGCCACCAAATTCGTCACAATAAATTATCTGGTGCAAGTATGATAGGTCCTCATGAAATTCTTCCAACTCAGATATGCCTCTTCGACATGCAATATCAATCAAGCAAACACAGTTGTCTAGCAGCCCAGTGGAAGAATCAATATCTCTTGCTCTATTCTTGTACCATGCAGCAAGTTCTTCTGATGATGGCCAGTTATACCCCATACACCTCCTCACAATTGGCTCAGTTTGAATCTGAGAATCATTCTTCTGACTCTCAGGCAATTTATTGATAAATCTAACCATCTTGTCACATTCTACCCAGTCTTCTTCTCTCATTGCCATACTTGTCGGAGGAGATTTTCCAGGAAGAAGATGTGCATACGTTTCAACAGGAACTGTTTCAGGAATAGCTGCCAGAATTTGCAGCATGAAGGAAGCAAGTGAATAAGGATGCCGCTTAAAGAGCAGGTTTAAGGCCCCTATCCTCCCGCTCTCAGCAAGTGAAATTGCAGCCTGATTGATAGGACTGCTTCGAAATTTTCTGTAATCCTGCACTGAATATCTGTGGGAGACAAAGTCATTACCACTTCGAGATGTAACTAGATAGTGTAACTTAACAATATACTGAAATGATCTGGAAATTCTGATATGCAGAACCTATATGCAAGCTTGGAGATACTAGACGGAACTACCTGAGTAGGTATATGTATATAAGGGTGGCAAAGAGGGTAATAAGTGTTTCAAGTTGCAATCAATCCACAAACACTAAATACTCTAGAATCAATGATGTGAAGTAAAAGACAGTCATCCTGTATTGGATAACCATAGGAAAAAAACAGATCTTGGATATGGAAGACCTAAATAGTACTATATGACATACCAGCTTGGACTATCTACAGAAAGGAAAAGAAGATACCAAGGGTAAAAATATATACCTGCCCATGCTTATCCCCAAATACGTGTCAAGTCTTTCACTAAACTGTAATAGACGAAGCCTGCCCATTCGAAATTCCCAAAGTTGTTTGGATTCTTGATCTTCAGATTCAGAAAATACATAGTGGTTAGTTAGATGAAGTCCCTCTCCAAGTAAAGCCTTCATGGAATCTTCTGTCGGCCCAATTCTATCTAAGCATTCGGAGAGCACAAAAGCTTTATCCTTTACCTTTGATAGAATCGTGCTCACATCACTTAACACTTTTTCTGAGTTCAACCATCTTGACTTAAAAACTTCATCTCTGTCCAAGCCATGACTATCAGCAAAATCCAAGGCCTCCTGATAGTGGCAATTCCCGATTAAAATTTTATACATTTCAGGAATTGTTTTCTCAGTAAAAGATATTAGCCTCCATAACATACGACGGTCACTAGTATGATGCGATTCACTTGGGTCCCTGCCAACCTTGGCCATAGCTGACTCTGCTTCCTGCGTTGAACTTTCTAAAAGAAAAATGTGTCCTTCAAACCTTCTAACTCTTTCCACTACAGGCATAGAATAACTGGTAGCATCCTCTTGAACTATAACACATCTACAGATGTCATATATACTAACGTTGCCGCTCCTTTTCAAAATTGTAAGGGCCTGATCAGACCACCATGTGAAGTCTACGACATTCCGTAAACTTTCTAGTGAATAATCTGGCTTCAAAGAATCAGAACTGTCTTTGGAAGGACAACATGAAAGTGTCAATCTTGATTTATCCAACTGGAACAGATGCAGGCACCCATTACTATCAAGACTCGCGACATGTGACCCTTGAGGTGAGATCAAAACCTTTGGATATGCCGACTGAGAATCTATTTTCTCACAATACACGCCTTCAAACTTTGTGGAGGACAACAGTTCCAGACCTGAATTCTGACACTTCCGCCAAAGTGAAATACAAGACGAACCTGACAGTAGATATACGACAAATTAATTCTCCCAAAAATCGTAAAGTAGCATCTCTGTCCATAGGAAATAATACAGCAACCACTATTTTATTCAACGATCACAGAAATTAACGAAGTATGAATAGCATCCATATACCAGAAAACAGAAACAATGACTTGCCAAATTGATGGGGTTTGAGCACATGTGTACCTTGCATTTTTACTCATGCTTAAAAAATTACTAAAAATCAAAACTTCTTAACCTAATACAAGTTTTAAAACACCTACCCGGATTCCCTGTCGATGATATACCCGCAGCACTACCAACAATGAGAAGAAAAGAAAGATCCGGAAGGTAATCAAAGCAAAAAACATTGTTGGGGAACTGCTTGCGCAAAGCTGAGCCACCATTTGAAGCATGCTTGGAGCAGACAGAAGCGCCAGGCTCCCTACTGATCTCGATACGATGGATAAGTCCATCTGATGTAAGCACACTGAATGAACACCTGCATGGAAAATGGATAGACGACAAGTAACAAATTTATTTTTCCGGTAGGGGTAAGCAAAGCAGCATAATGTAGTGTCAAATGACACATTAGGATCCCAGTGCCTTTAACTTTTAAGTCTTAATCATTAACGAATAGGGACAATAGGAAACATACAAGCATGATGTTTGCAAACTATCATCATCCTCCATCAGCCCTAATACTGATGAAGAAATCTTCATATTTCGCTTTGTGACTTGACTTATTTCTTCGCCATTAGCTTTGATGAAAAAGAGGGTCTCACTATCATCCACAAGACCAAGAACATCATGATTTTCGGACCATACTCCAGAAGTAAATGATCCTGATATGCTGGCTGATGCAAAGAACAGAAGTTCAAAGACCGTAGTGAGAGCATGGAAAGGACCATGAGTTAACAAAACAGGACAAAAGAAAAAAAGTATAGTGAGGAGACCATTTACTTGAAAAACGAACAGAATAAGAGACGGGAACAGTTTAAGGTTTCATTTGTAAAGTATACGCAATTTTATTATCACACTAAATCAAACAGATAGATTGACAGGATGAAAGCAGTATTCTACAGCTTCATCTATGGGAGTGCGCTATTGCACAAACAATCAAATATCTTATCCGAAGAACATTTATATAAGCAAAGGAAGACAACCCAGGAAAATATCTTACATGTAAAATTGCCACAGGCTCTCCCATAATCATTATCCTTCCGCAAGATTGTAACATGATTACCCGAAGTGACAGCTACAAATTCCCCTCTTGGTGAAATAAATAATGACACTGGTTTACTATATTTCCTTGGCTGCCAATATTCACTCCACTTTTCCTTAAGTTGACTAACACCTTAACAACATAAAGAGGATAGAGATGAAGAAGCATGTATCAACCCATGGGCAACAATGCTATTGTAGAGAAAATTTAAGTACACAAAATGAACCCTACAAGGTCATTAAACATAATATAGAAACTCAAAAGATATCTGAACTTAATGTGTAGACCCATTGATGAGAATAATCAAAACAAGAGGAAAAAACTAGAGAAAACGTGATCAAACTCCCTGCTTTTATATACCAACAGGCAAATTAAAGTAGGTGAAACAACTAGAGAATCAAACAACTGCAACTGACCTCTAATGGAGACAAGAGACCGAAGCCCTCCTTTCGAATCAGTTCCATCTGCCTGAACTTCGACAGCAGATCGAAACGCAATGTAAGATATAAACACCAGAAGACAACAATTAGTTAGCTTTTATAAGAATGAAACTTGTACCTGAGGAAGAGGAGGATATCTAGGAACATAAGGCAATGAAGCATGATGACGTATCTCATACAATACTTTCGGTCCAGAACTTCCCATGATCAAATCGCCTAAGGAAAGTGATAGATCGATCAGCACACCAATTTTGCACTACCGATCAAATCTGAAGTTGGCAAAGGTTTCAATTGCACAAAGTATCATCCGACTAAACATAATTTCCACAACCTAACCCCAAAACATCAGCATTTTCATCGTTTCGACCACAGCTTTTCGAATGAATCAAGGAAACCCTTGAGAAATTACCCATGATGAACTGGAGGACACTGATTTGGGCAGGCCAAACTACAGAGAGATTGCAATTGAAGGTGTGAGATAAGAATCGACAACATACCTGAGGAAGATTTGGTAATTTAGGCTGAGAACTCGGGAGCAATGGCGACTGGTGAACTGGGAGCTTCGCCGACGAGCACAGAGAAACCGACGACTCCGATGGAAACTGAAACTTCTAAAATCAATTGGAATTGTTCACTTTAACCATAAACCGTCCGGTTCTACCGTAACATCCGGTTCGCGGTGTTTTCTATGTTGTATGGTGTACGGCCGGTTACAATTGTATTCAGAATGGTTAAAGCATAGCCGAGAANAACGGCGCTGAGGAAGCCGCCTTGCCGGCCACCAGAACGGAGAACACAGACGGAGAACGCAGAGAGAAGGGAGAGGGGGGATCCTATCGTCCGATTAAATTCTGAGCTATACACGTTGTATCTAGGTTGAGGTATGGGTGTTATTTATAAATACCAAGGTGTATACATATTGTTGGGGAAAACAAATAGACGAAAATGTTGAAGTTTATGAGTAATGAGAATGCTTTAACCATTTTCCTAAAATTGTAATTTCTGCTTATCAATTTTTTGTTACAAATATATCTTGTTTGCTCAGAGACATGACCAAAACATTTGAGGAACCGAGATCACCAGAGACCGAGAGTGATCTAAAACACTTGGGAGAAAACGAAAAATGGATCACTCGCTCAACTTGCATACGTCCATGAACTTCTGGACTGCGTTATGATACTGAGTTCCCTGCAACCAAAAAACAAACAGTGAGTATCTCAACACGACTATTATAAAGACGTGAAGACTCCTGGTCTAAGGCATGACGATGTTCCAAAGAAATTACGTATCAAAAGGCAGCAGCATAGGATTCCTTTGACTATGATCGTTTTAAGTTCACTGATACTAGTTACTACCAACTATCTCATATAGTATTTGCAAACCTTAACAACGCCACTACTTCTCCTTAGGGTATATTATTTTGGGAACTAACTAGTATGCAAAACCACAAAAGATGGGTATGCGGCTTACCTCCCAGTATAGCTGATGGCAGTTCATGCACTGCCAAAATTCTAAGTTTTTGTTAAATAAGCAGTTGGGTATTCTTTGGAAACCCTTTGCAGCTTCGATAGCTTCTTCAATTGACAGCGGTTTCTGAATAAATTTCCCGTTGCATTTCGTGCATCTTGACATCAGCTGATTTCCGCTGATCTTTAGCTGGAAAGTCTCTATAACCTGTGCAGCTTATTTGTTTCAGTAACCCAGAAAAAAATAACTATTTTCTGGAAGGTAAGAAAAGCAGTTGCATAAATGGAAGAGATTATCTGGGCTCTGCATCAGTCCAGTGATTACAAGTATTCCCGTGACACAAAGCATAAAGTTGGGATGTGTTGGAGACACAATCATCTGGTTATTTTTTACCCTTTTAAACGCCTTAAAAGCTGAAGTTTAAAATAGTCTCAAGAGATCCTACTCTCTCGAGTTTTTTGGTTAACTAGATCCTACTCTTTAAGGGGATTTTTTTTTCAGATTAGCAAAACCAATAAATCAAATAATGCCCCACCACAGATCTTGCATAAAACAGCTCATACACTAAAAAAAAAAAATAGTTTGTACCTCAAGTAGTTGCTCATTTTTAAGAAGGCTTTTCACTCGATATATTTGATGCTTTGCCAAGTCCTGGTGTCTCAACAATTTTGTATCTCTTGTCAATAGAACTCTCTTTTCTTTGCATGCTTGATCAAGCAACTCCCTGTCATTTGTGTAAACAAATCAATGGCCATATCAGGGGAACATGAATATCCTGATTAACCCCATTTCGTGTAAATATCTTCAGAGCAGCTTTGGAAAAAATACCTCGAATCCGGCTTTTTTGAGTGTGGAACTGCAGCATCAATTCCCACACAACGCAGATGTTTCGCCAAACCTTCAACCTGGAGAGTTATTTTATAAGTATCTGATATGATACCACATGGATAATACTGAAAACAGTTACACACAAGAACAAAAATATTGATTGTTTCATTCCAAATAAGTATATAACCCAAAAATAACCAAAATTCGCTTCACGGTCAGAATCTTAAAATACTAAATCAAGAAAATTGCTTTCCCTCCAATTTTGTGAAAATAATCTAAGATCAGAAATATAATATATTATAAGTTCGGCAGCAATTATCCAATTACCATCACATCCAGGAGAAACTTCGGGCAGCCATCACCGCCTGAAGATGAATCCCATGGTGGTGGACCTTGCCAGTCCACAGCACCAATTAACTGTTTATCTGTGTTCACAGTCCTCGAGGAGGCACGTTTTCTTGTTTTCTTCTTGGAGGTCTTTGGTAGAAGATCAGACTCCTTCAACAAAATCCTTTCTCCATACTTCCTGACAATCTTTAACAGATCCTCATCCATCGGCATTGTGTTTAGTGTTGTTTTTCTAGAAACCACTCCATTGGCAATGTTTTGACCATTTCCCGTCATTGCGCTGATTACATCTATAGCCTTGCACAGTTTGACTGTGACAATCTTACAGGTATCATCTGATCCATTAAGAATTCCTTTTAAGCCAACATTTATCTCTGTAGGATCTAGCACTATGATTTCTTCAACAAGCTTGGCTTTGAAAACATCGAATATCTGGAGCAAGCAATGAGCATCTGTGGCAGCGTATAGTTTCTGTTCTTCTGTAAGAGGACGATGTGACCAATCACTACATTGTAGTTCCTAAAGAATAAAACCTTGTTAAAAAGCCTTATGAACCGTACATTTCTCTACCCACTACCACCACAACCTTTAAAAGTATTCAAGACTGAAAACCATTAGATAGGTCTGCCTAAATATCAAACGAACTGAGGATATGATTTTCCTTTAGTAAAAGGTGGAGCACGTGAAATAATGAAAGGGGGATGGATTGAGTCTCCAGGGTACTGAAATTTGCATGAACATTTAACACAAAAGTCTGAACAGCACATAGCATGAGTAAATCCATCACTCTAGCTTGCATTAATATCTATTCAGCTAAAAAAAGATTGCCTATAATGTAATCCCTCGGAAAAATACTTGCGTTTCAAAAAGAAAATTTCTTTAAGGAATCATTGACAAACCTTAGAGATAGAAATGTCAAGCATTTCCTTGCATATAGCTGCCAAGCTCTTGATATCTTTTGGCGCTTTTCTCCCAAACCGCTTATGTTGCAGATTATTGTATATGCTTGTGATATCCAAGTATTGTTTCACCTACTCACACAAGTTAACAAAAAAAATCTTAGAAGGCAGGCATGCACACACAAGACAATTATGTCATAGATGAAAAAACAGAGCTAAAGATCAAATTATTTTTATAGCAATTCGATTAGACTAATCTTGAAGGCAATCAAAAGTACCAAGAACAATTTCAGCAAACATTCTAACTAAAAGATGTAAAATTCAAGACTTTCAATGCGTGAATACATTTCTAGTTATGCAAAAAAAAAAAAAAAACTAAATCACCTCTTGGAATCCNTAAAAAAAAAAAAAAAAAAAAACTAAATCACCTCTTGGAATCCACTCTCACATCCCTGTTGAGTAAAAGTGGAAGACAAGTAAACCAAATCCTGCTTAAACCGAAATCCTAATTTCAACACATCCGGAGACACAAACATATCATTCAACAGCTCCCACACCGAAGGAAGATGAATCGAAGTCAAGTCAATAAGGAAAACATCTGAGACATCATCCGAGTCGTGACCGAGTCGACAAGCGACTTGTAACAGAGTTACGGTCGGGAAAGACGATGAATTTGAGCGTTGCTGAGGTTTCCATTCTGCGTCCAAGGCGATCACCGTGGAACGAGTGAAAGATTGTTTGAGGCGAGTGAACTCGGGCGAGTCGGTGGAGGAAACTAGATAGATTTTCAGATTTGTTTCCATCTTACACAGACGTGTGTGTAGATTCCCCGGTTGGGGTTTAGCTTTTCTTAGATACTTGTCTTCGGTTCGGTTGGGTTTAATTTCCCGGTTTGTGGATTTTCGGTTTATAGTGACCCACAAAAAGAAATCAGTTAACCAAAATTGGTAAATTTGTCATGTTTCTACTTTCGGTTTGGATTCGGTACTCAGTCAAATGTATTTGAATTTTTTTTTGAAAAAAAAAATGTTCCTTGTAGGTTTGGTTTAAGATTCGTATTTGAATTTTTCAAAATAGAAATATATTCATTTTTGACAAAGACAAATATTCTCCTTGACTCTGTAGA
>OVAF01001244.1:0-24290 GCA_900406245.1 Odontarrhena argentea | reverse complement strand
AAAATCTCTGAGAGATCGCCACGTAGGACAATGTACCTCGTAATTGTATATAAAGATTAGTGTTCCCCTTTTGTTTTCCTTTTCATATATGTTTAATATATAATTCTAATAAGTTGAATTAAAGTTTTGTTTTTCTTTTCACATATGTTGTATAATTCTATCATCTATGTATTCAATGGTGCATGTTACAATCATTTACCTTTATGGATGATGGATCATCATGGTATCGAATTTTATAAAACGTCACTGTCAATTGTGTGAATGGGTAGGCACACTAACGGTACAAAATTCTCTAATCCACACCTGCATGGGTTGATTTGATCCATAGATTTTCAATTTTACTTTTAAGAGCACTATAATTAATCTCGATCTTTGAGCCCCTTAATTACATAATCAACAACATATACACATACAATGGCCTAAAAATAACTTCAAAACGAAACAATTATAAATGTTTTTTTATTATTATATATAAAAAATGAAAGTAATAAGAATGAACGTGACATCACATTTCTCACGTCACGTCGTCTAATGAAACATGAATTCAACCGGATCTAATAACGCGGTATGAAGTCTTCTCCTTTGAAGATAATTGTTTATTTGGTTTACTCGTCTGAATTATTATGGCCATAAAGTTTTAATAATTTGGAAATTAAATAAGATCTACCTAAACTGATTGAGTGAGACTTCATTAAAAATATATGTTCGATTGTGCTTTGGGATGGGATCTTTTGTTTTATGCTTTCTTGATAGCGAAAAGTTGGAATAAGTCTGAAAACCAAATATATATATATATATATATATATATATATATATACATATATAAGTAAATAAATAGACATTATTTTAAAATTAAGGAATTATGAGGTAATATAGTAATATATGGAGTTAATTATAGAAATAACATGGATTTTTTTAAGGTTTATAGAGTATGCCATCAAAAATATATTTTTGTAGAATATGCCATTTTTGCTAGGTTTAGGGTTCATTTTACTAGGGTTTACGGTTTCCTATTAGGGTTTAGGGTTCACCATTAGGGTTTAGTATTTAGTATTAGGGTTTATGGTTCACTATTAGGGTTTAGGGTTGAGGGTTGAGGGTTTATAATTGACTTTTTCATATTTTAAAAGTTTATGGCATTTTCACTAGGGTTTAGGGTTTCCTATTAGGGTTTAGAATTTGCTATTAGGGTTTAGAACTTTCTTTTAGGGTTAGGGTACACCATTAAGGTTTAGGGTTCATTTTTAGGCTTCAAAATTGATTTTTCTCCTAAATAAAATGGTATTTCTTAAAATACTAAAAATTTTATGGCAGAAATGCAATTTTAAAAAAATATTGTGGCATTCTTCATAAAACCCCCGTAATATATGCTATTATCTTCATTTCAGAAAAGTTAATCGATCAAAAACTCAATTTTATTACGAAAAAAATACAAAATGTATTATAATAATTTGACCAACTTTATAATATCATGTATTTTTGTACACCTAGACGCTATATTAACCAATATTCTCTTAAAATACGACATAGGATATAGTATAAGCAGATAATTTCACAATGTTATAGAAAATAAACAGAAAATAACATTTACGAGGAATATAATAAAGATAATTGAAAGGAAAATAAACTCATATAACAAACAACATTTAAAACTCAAAAACATAGAAAACAATATTTTTCGATAAAATAACAATAAAAAATATAACAAATCAATCCTCAAATGGAACTAAAACAGATAAAAACTAAAGATTTCCGAATAATAAACTATGGCCTACAATTTCATTTAAACTTTATAAATAATATATATATATAGTATTACGACTGTTTTTCACTCTATAGATCATTATATAGCATAAAAAATACATTTTTTGTTTTTCTTAGTCAGCAATGCGAAATATAAGAATAACAAATTATGTCAGCAAAACATTGTTAATAGAAACAACTGGTATGATTATATGTGTTAATGTCATCAATATAGTATCACCCAAAAAAAAAAGTTCCAATAAAATGTAAATGAATGTAAAAACAGAATTAAAAGAATATACTAGGAAAATTGATTCTCTCTCCAAACTGATATCAATATACATTGGTTTTCAACAAATAAAGATAAGGTTTCTAGATATACAAATAAGATTTATTTTGAAAGAGTGAGAAATAAAGAAAAGGTCACCTATAGTCACTTTCTCTCCAAGATCCTTCTCTTTTCCACACAACTTCTAGTCTAAGGCTTAACACCAAAAAAAACAAAAATTAAATTAAAAACTTATTGTCTAAGCTAAAGGACATGGTACAATAATAGATTCTCATGCTTCGATGGTATAAATACAGACAACCAACACACAAACCAAACTCACATTTCATCAAACTCACTTCAAGAAGAACCAAAAAATAGAAACAGAGAAATATTCTTAAGTGACGACTATGGAGGAGAAGCTAGTGATCAACGAGCTTGAACAAGGCAAAGAGCTTGCAAATCGATTGATGGCAAATCTTAAACACTCTTCTTCAATGGATTCCAACAAAATCTTGATCTCTCAAATCCTCCGTATTTACCAAAACGCCATTTTAATGTTGAGCTTCAATGAAGATGACAAGAACAGCCTTAAACGTAGCCTTGAGATCGGTTCTTCCAAAACCAACAAAAAGAGGTAAACTTACAGATTCCTTTGTCTGTTTTTTAACTTCCAAATTTGGGATCTCATGTGTCTGATTCTTCTGGTTTTGTAATGGTTTGCAGGAAAGTGTTGGAGAAGAAGAAAACAGAGAAGGTTAAGGTTTTTGTCGGAACAGGACAAGAGAAAGGTCCGATTGATGATGGTTATTGCTGGAGAAAATATGGGCAAAAGGAGATTCATGGATCCAACAATCCAAGGTACAAATTCATCACTAATGAATAATCAAAGTTTCGATTTTTTCTTATTTTTTGGAAAAATTTACTAAACTGTTCTGTTTTTTTAAAACAGAGGATATTACAGATGCACGCATCGATTCACACAGAGTTGTTTAGCAGTGAAGCAAGTTCAGAAATCAGACACAGATCCTTCGGTTTACGAAGTCAAGTATCTCGGAAGCCACACTTGTTGTAACAACAACAACAACAATCAATCTCCGAACTTCTCTGTTTCTGTGTTCGAATCAGGAAACAGAGTAGATGTAACAGAGGAAGATGTCAAACCGAAGATAACCGAAGAAGTTTTTATAAGTCTAGAAGATCTCGAGAACAAGAAGAACATTTTCAGAACGTTCTCTTTCTCTGATAACGAGATTAAGTGGGAAAACAACATTTTCTCGGAGAATTTGATGAAAGATTTGTCTCCTGCAACATCAGGATCTGGAATCACTAGTGAGATTGTGACTGCGCCTGTTGAGAATTCTGAAACTGCAGATTCGTATTTTTCGAATTTGGATACTTTTATTGATCTTGGACAAGATTGGTTGTGGTCATAGCTTTGAAATGATAAATGTAAGTTTTTGTTGTTGCTGCAGTAACTAATATTGTTATATAGATGCTGAGGGTAAAATTTTCAGGGTTTAGATTAGATTTTGCTGATGGATAAAGATTGGTTTTTGTTTTGTATTTTTGCCTCTTTGTTTCTGAGAAGAGGTTGTGAAATTCCCTATGAAGTTGGATGGTAGTTGTTGACATTTAATAAAGAAAAGATTTTAGTTTATTTTACTGTAATTGTAATTATGGTCTTGTGTCTGTTTTGTTTTCCATTAACATTTTCAAAGGAGATTACAATATTACATTACTAGATAAGAAACAACGGCTCTTTAAACTTAGAATATCAATGGGATTACAAACTCCATGCATGAAAATTTATATGAACAATCTATGAGATTGTCATTGAATATATTACAACTTTTACATTTGGTAAGAGAGCTAATGCCAAAAGATATTTGTGTCTAACATAATTAAGGTTTACTTTTTGTTTTGTTTTATTAAAGGTTTGCTTATAATCTCATGTTTACAGATTTTAATGGCTAACACATAAAAAAAATATTTCATAAGGGATTAATTATTTATTACGAATTATGTTGTTGGTTTGGATTTATAATTTCATAAAAATGATTTAGAAGGAGTAACCATTCTTTCCCTAGTGCTAAGAAGAAAAGACTCTGAATATCTCAATAGAAATTGAAACACTGAACATAGTTAAGTTTTCATTTGTTCCGAATTTTCTAAATAAGAGTGAAAATGGTAGAACTTCTGATTCGACGCGTTTTTGAAAAAAGAAAAGTTTAAATGATTTCAAGAAAATTAATAATACATATAATAGTTTAACTATATATATACAATTTATCACTCTAACCCTCACTCTCCGACGATTTGCTCTGAGGGTGATTTCCGGCCGCCTCTAATCCGAACAACGCCGCCGTTGCTAAAAAATAATAATAAAAAAAAGTCTAACTATGTATATGTGCTACTTTGATAGTTTACTAATTGATATAAATAATTTACAATTACAAATAATAAATAGACATCATTCTTTTTTATCTTTAAGATTTAAATGAGGTCGGTTCATCAAAAACAAAAACTATATGCTTGAATTGAAATATTCAATAACATGTACTATTGATGCACTAATTAGAAATTGTAAAGTAAAAAGGTAAAAGGCTAGGAAATGAAGAGAAAAATGGAATTTTGGAATTCTAAAAGCATTTTGAACAGTATAACCATGAAAGTAAGTAAACTACAAAGATGTAATTATTTAGATACAAGATTGTAATGCTTCGCTGATAGGTAATATGGGCCTTAAGCCCAAGCCCAAATAAATATCGCAACTTCGAATACCGATAGAGGCTGACTTAAGTCGATTTCATGGAAAGAATCATTCAGATCATCGGAAAAGACCAAAACAAAATTTCCGAAGAAGAAGAGGAAGATGATCTACCGAAAGTGGAGTTTGCTTTCCGGTCCACCTGTTATCCTCGGCGGAGCAGTTATCGCCGCCGTCGCTGTCGGCTTCGTCATACAGAACGTATTTTCCTTCTTTCATTTCTTCTTTCGATCCCTAGATCCATTTCTTGATTGGCTTATTATGTTTCCTTGTTTCTTCGCTAATTTTCATGTGTTGTGATTCTCCTGTGATCTTATTCGGATCGAAAATGCTCTTGAGATATTAGTATTTGGAAAAATTTCGAACCTTAGAGGTATGAAATTGAGAGGATTGGTGAATTAGGATTGCCTTAGTTTTATGTTTTTGTAGTGTTGATTCTAGAAAAGCTATGAAGGTTTTTGATCTGTATCGAATATGTTTATCAGCGATTTCAAGAGTTTTAAGCTTCTTTCAGGATATTTTGGAGATTGTGACACTGATCCATGAATTGATTTGAATTCGATTTTTCGATGTTTCGTTGTCAGGCTACAAAAGGAGAGACAAAGAAGAATGTTTCAACAAGCAAGTGAGAAGGAAAATTTGAAGATACTACAGAATGTGGTGTTGAGTGGATGGAACTTTTAGTTTTTCGCATTGTAAGCTCAATAATATGCTTTTTTTAAGCTTTGGAATATACACTGATCTTTTTTGTGTTGTTAGATATTTGTTGCTAATAATGATATTTCATTTTGGATAATTCCATTTCTTACATTGATCAGAAGGCTATGTAGAGTATAACTTAGGATGTTAGGATAGTCTAATATGGATATTTAGAGAATACAACAAAATAGTGGTCAGCTCATGGATCTTCATGCAGCTCTCCTAGGAACTCTCATCCCGAACCCTCGCTTTAGCTTATCTACCCTGTATGGTAGAATCTGAGTCTCAGATAGATGAACTTTAAAGGTAGGGATAGAGAGATATGTTATAGGTGAAAGCTTACGTGGGGGCGAGTTTGCCAAGACTAGCTAGTTCTTCACCAGTATCTTCGTCTATGACTCTACCTGAGATGTAAACAGTGTAGGATCGATCATTGTCCCGTGGGAGACCTCTGGCAGTGAGTAAACGTAGGTCTCTCTGGTGAAGCTCTCTTCCGTTCACAAAGACTCCTGTGGTTCCGCCAGCACAGTTCTCCGGCATTGGGTAATTGAGTTCTTCTATGAAAGGCTGTAAGAAAGGAGTCATCTTTCGTCAGCTATAAGTAAACTTACAGAAGAAAATGAAGAGAGATTGAAGATTATGACTCAGTGACTGATGTTTACCGGTAATATTCCAAGACATGGACCTCCCATTATTCCCCAAAATCCAGCTCTGTAGTCGTACCTGGTACCAAGAAACAGAACAGGAGAGAGCCATTAAAATTAGTAAATGATAAGGATTTATAAGATTGAAGGACTTCTTGTACCAGTAGTTTCCTGGTCGGATTGGTCCAGCTAGCTTCTCCGCCATTTTCACTAGACGTTCAACTACAGGATGTCCATTTACCGAAACATCACTTCTGCCTTCGTTCTGTATTGATTTCTTTAGATCTTTGAAGCTATTCTTCATGATGCTCGCAAATCCGCTTTTCTTGGTTCTTCTCCTCTCCTCTCTAGAGTCATTTGCAGAATCTTGAGACATTCCACTGTTGTGAGAGTAGTCATTAACGTCCATCTCAGTTGCAATTGAAGCTTCTTTCATAGAGTTCTGTCTCAAGACTACTTTGCTCAGTGTGACTCTGTCCTGTTCTGAACGAGAGCTTTGGCTCCTTGGCCCTGACCGGTCCCTTACATTGATCGAAGAGCTATCAATATGTTCACGAAGAGGCCGGTCTGGAATAAGTTTCCTAACTGTTGGACTGTCTAAACTTAGCTCATCCTCAGACACGCTTGGAGAAGTAGAATCCTCAATCTGCATTTCTTGAGCTTTGTCAGAGATTGAAGCCAAACCAACTGGTCCTCTATCCATCGCATGGAAGTCGTAAGCAGCATTATCATAGTCATCAGAAGAAAAGTTAGCAGCAGGTATCCAATCCAGCCTTCTATGAGTTTCTGGTTTTCTTTCCGCCCCATGATCCGTAGAGAGAATGAGTTTCTTATCAACAAAGGAAAAAACTATCAAACAAGAGCACGCTCCGCAGCGTAGTTTATGTTGCTTTCTCGTAGCGGAATCTGTTTCGTCTGGCAATTTCAGAAGTTTGAAGCAGTTTTTACAGGTTATAAATGGTGCTCCGCCAGCCAAGGGTTGGATTAGGCGAGAACCACCTGAAGATGATACAGCTTCAAGGGGACGAACCCGAGAATTGGCATTCCTTAGCGCATCCCAAAATTCACCTCGGCCTCTTCCAGGATGCTGTAGACCACGAGATTGAGAACTCGAATGATGTGGAATAAAGGTTCGTGGACTATGCAATGAAGAATCAAACCCAGTATTTCTCTCATGAGAGAAAAAACCGACGTTATGCAGTGCATCAGGCAACCCTGAGGGAGGAAACACCGAGCCTGATGCTCTATGATATGGATCATAGCAGTGGAAACAGGAGCAAGTTGACTGGTGAAGCATCCCATTTCTCGGGTGTGTATCAAACAAATCATGACCATTATACTGTCTAGAATAATGCGGATGAGATGGATGCAGTGCTCTTTCATGCATCATTATCCTGTGAGGGTCTCCATAAGCTGGAGCACGAGCCGAGTTATGCATCAGACCGTGCAGAGAAACTTCAGGGTTATTGTTATAAGGAAATGGACCTTCAGGTTCTGGATAATACTGGTTATAGGTAGGACCTGCAACATGTATACCGGAACTTGGAAACCGCAATGGAGCCCTTTCGAACCCTGAAGACGAACTCGGCATCTGTTGCTCTATAGGTTGAAGAAGCTGTTCTTTGAGCTTATCCAATTTTCTCACAAGTCCAGCTCTATCTTGCTGAATTGCTTCATCACTAGACAGAGAATCTTGACAGTAGCTAGACGCAGAGAATCTGAAACCCTCATAATCACATTTTTTTATTGTTCTCTCTCTAAACCGATTTGAACCCAGTACATCACCCGAATTAACAACATCCGGTTTCGAACAAGGATCATCCCAAGGTTGTGTTCGACCATTTTGTTGGTGTGTTAATGAAGTATCAGAATCAGATTCTTCTTCACTCGAACCAGAGCTAACTTCAGTTTCTTTGGCTCTATCTTCCACGGACTTAACCGACACAGAATATGCTTCATGGTCCTTGTTTTTGGCTTCACATACAATAACAAAACAACACAAACAAACAAAAACTCTTTCGGGTCAGAACAAAAACTATACCTTTCACTCAATCTACGTCATATCATAACAAGAATCAGAATCTAAATTAGTAGTTGAAACATGAAAACAAGAACAGAAACTAACCGCAAAGAACAGTTCCACAACCACCACACTTAAAAAAGGAACAATCTTTAGGCTCTGGTAAGAGATTCTTGCACTTGGGACAACGAACTAGCCTTACTTGGATCGTTGTGGACTCAGCCATTAACACAAGAGCTTCACTTCACTGAGCTGAGAAAAATGGAGAACCAAAAGGTGAAAGAAGATTGGAATTAAGAAAAGAAGCTTCTGTTCATTTTCCTAGAATAGTGAAGAGAAAATCAGAGAAAGTTGAGAGAGAGACTTTGGGGTTATGTTATGTTTCTCTGCATTTTCCCTCCTAACACGGCAAAAGAAAGGTAAACAATGAATTGGAATAGATTGAAACGACTATAAACGCTGTCGTTTTGACAGGTAACTGACTTAATGCTCTGTAATTTTTGATTTTGTTTTGTTATACATTAAAGAAAAAGACTGAAAAAGTGTGACTGTTTATGATATATATTTATTATATAGGCGGGACAATATACAAAAGTGGGCCATTCATTTTTTTTTCCGAAAAATTNAAATTTAAAGATTAGCTTTATTTTATTATATATATATATATATATATATATATATATATATATATATATTCGAAAATGTAACTGTTAAATTACAATGAAGAAGCTAGGAAATTGACTGGTAAATTACAAAATAAATCAAAGAAGGAGAGAAAGTCAATAAAATAGTCAAAAGCTAAACTGGTTTTGGGACACAAAATTGATGAGGGTGTGGAAGCAAGTGGTTAGTTGTCTATTTCTCATTTATTTTTCTTATAATTTAAAGTGTACTGATTTTGACTTTTTGATAGTATAATTTCATGTAGCTTTGTGTGGTTTTGATTCTCATTTCAAAACAAAACCGTGTGGATACCTACTGAGAAAATGAAAAAATATGAAGAAGATTTTCAAATTATTGAAGGAGGGAAAAGAAACCAAACATGTCCTAAATTATTTGATAACAAACAAAATCTAAAGCAAAAAGAAAGAGACAGAAGATGTAGTCGAAGGCTATATACTTTAATGCGTACGTAGGATTTGGAAGTACAGAACAAAAGGTGAAGCAAAACTAGCTTTTTAAGTTTCTATTCACTACAACGAATCCATTAGGAAACTTCCAACCACAGAGACGGGCCTATTTGGGCTTAGCTTTGAAGCCCGTCCGTGATCTTTGTCGCTCGCAACTGCTTTCAGATGATTAGCCCCCAGAATAAACAAAGTCTTCACCGGGCAACCCACAATATCCTAAATGGGTATGGGCATTTGGGTATTTATTCCGAATTGGAGGAGGTATTTCGGTTTTTTGGGTTGAGAGAGATAAAATTCCGTTCAAATATTAAGTAAGTTCGGGTCGGATGTTTTCAGATTCAGTTTTTTCTGGTACTAATTGAAATCCAAAATAATTAAGTATCAAATACCCGATAATTTCAAGTATTTTTTACCCGAATATCATAACGAAACTCGAACCTGATCCGAATATATATCACTACCCAAAAGAATATCAACAATACGTTAGAACAAGTAGGAATCCAAAATCAGTAATGTACAAAACTTAAACCAAATGTAAAACAAAAACAAAATCAAGTTTGATATAAATTTCAGAAAAACCTTACAACATCACATTTTTCAATCACTTATAATACTTGATTACACATTAGAAAAACAACTTCTTGTACCATGAATTAAACCAAAAACTAAAACTAAACATCTTCCTCCAAATCTTCTTAGATTCCTCCCTCTTTTTGCCATTCTTTGTTCTATTACATTTACAACAATATGTCCCTCCTTGAGTAGAACACATCATCGTCTTCGGAACAGAGGAATAATCATCTTTATCCTTATCCATTAGAGCTCGTAGACTCAACTGAGCAGGAGGAGAGAAAGGCATTAGAGGCATTAGTTTACGTTCAATGATGTGAGCAAAAGAGATAAGCTCGTAAGAATCATAAAGAGGACTCTCACAATCCCAAATTATACCATCACTCACCTTCTCCTCGACTCTCTCTTGTGAGTTATCGCTCCCATCAAAAGAGGCATTAGAGAGAGGCGTTAGTTTACGTTCAATGATCTTAGCGAAAGAAACAAGTTCGTAAGAATCATAGAGATGACTCTCACAATCCCAAATCCTTTGATCACTTCCATGGAACACTTTTGTATTTGTCATTAGTGAAAGACTTGAGAATATTCTTCTAAGTGTTTTTGAGGTTTGCTTTGTTCGTCTATATTGATTAGGACTTTGTTGTTATATAGAGATGAAATATCTGAGCTGGCTACATCAAATTTTGTGTATGTGACAGTGTGGAACGATTCTATTTATAGGCAAAAAAAAATATGAAATACAAATAATGTTAATGAATGTTCATGTATTTAATATAATTATTACAAAACATGCCAAAATATGTGTGTGTGAAAGTGTGAAACGAATCTAAAAAATATGAAATACATATAATGTTAATGAATGTTCATGTATTTATCATAATTATTCCAAAACATAACAAAATATGTGTGTGTTTATTATAATTATTACTGCCTTAGCAAAATATGTGTGTGTACATCACTATAATTAACCGTTTCACAATAATATCCAGCTGTTATTACTTTCTCTGTAATTGTTTGAAGATTGAAAAAATTAAAAATAATATATTTCACTTATGGTATTATGTTAAGGGGAAAGGTTTTTAAAAGTAACATATTATTTTATTCTAACTAAGGTCCTGAGGATATTGTATACGTTATATATATAAGATTGGTTATTTTATATTCTATTTGTAAAAATGTAACGCATATCTTTTAACAAAAAGGAAAATGAAATGCAAATATCGTGATTGAGTTTAGCGTGAACCACAATATAAAGACATGCAATGAATTCGTGCGGTATCTCGTTTGTCCATTAGGACCAATACAAAACAAAGAGTTTAGCAACACACAAAAAAACATACAAAAACAAAAAGATATATATCATAATTATCATTGACACTTGGAGATTTATATGTGTGTATGTGTTGAAGACACAACATGTATATATTTATCAATTCAAAAATATATAATTAGAAAATATATTGTACACGAAAAGATCAAAATATGTGTGTGTTTATACTAACTAAAAATAATATATCACATATACTTTAATAATCTGTTAATATCTTATAAAAGATAATAATTTTTATTTTTGCAAATACTTTCGGTAAATTTATTTTTAAAATAATAATGTTCAAAATATATATTTTAAAAGTTAAAAAATGATAACCATCAGGAACATCTACTCCAACAAAAATATGAGGAAATAAATTTTATATATTAAATTCTTTTGAGCAGTACAAACATTACAAAAAAAGATTTTCATATTAATTATTAAATTTTTTAACACCATAACCATAAACGCAGTGTTTGCTGGTGCCACACTTACGGAGTGGTTGGGAAAATAACCAATCAAACTAATAAGTTTAGAGAGTTGTGATTATGAAAAGATAGTTTAAGATTTGCGTATCAATTAGTACAGTCATTAGTCAGTAACAACATTTCACTTGAGAATTTAGACAAAGACATATTTTCTGGATCCCACCAATTATGTCATAATCTTTAATTTGTAGCAACCAATAATGTCATAATCACATTTAGCTTCTCCGACAAAATCACACCACTACATATCTTTTTTTTCATCACTCACTACATACACACTGTTTATATGATTACTGTTCTTGATAAATCACCACAAATTATTTGTCTAGATTCATTCAGCAATCTCATTATTGGTTTCAATTTATGATTATAAATCGGTTTGAATTTTATTTGGTCCCACGAATTTGTACATATAAAACAACATAGACCTAACGAAATTTGGGTTTGCTTATCAATTTATTCGTCTAGATTCATTCAACTATCACGTTATAAATTTCGATTTATGATTATAATTCGGTTTGAATTTAATTTGGTTCCACGAATTTGTAAAAAATAAAACAACATGGACCTAACTAAATTTGGGTTCGCTTCGTCTACCAATTTTGTTAATTTAGATAATGACGTATGAAAGATATCAGAAGAGATAATATTCGAATCTTTGATTATTACGTTTTTTTTAAATGTAATGTCACATCAAAAAACTTTTTTCCCAAACATTAAGCAAAGTAAAACCACTGTGATACATATATATATATATATATATCTATAAATATTAAAAGGTGTTTTAAAATAACAAAATGAAAAGTGAAAACTATCTATTGACAATAAAGACAACAATAAGTATTGAGTAAAACTTAAAACACCACTTTCTTGATTATTTCACAAGTTTTTTAGTCATAAGCTGTGCTTAAGAACCTATTCACCACATTGTCACACAGAATTTGAAGAACCTTAACATTACTTGGCTTCACACATCTTGGCATCTTAAACTGTCCAGCCGACGAACCGAGCCCGAGGAAATGTTCTTGAACCTTCTTGAAAGTTCCTTTTCCGAGAATTCGCAGCTCTAGAGCTCCAATAGTCTTGCATTTTCTTGAACTCATGTAGCCCGCATCGATGAATCCTTTGTCTAGACAGTTGCAACAATCTTGAAGAACATCTTCGTTTGTTTCGCCTGAAATCTCCCAGAATATAACGTAATGTCCTGGATCCGTCGAGACATCGACATGGCTCGAGAAGTCTATGACTTCAATCTTTTCCTCGGAGAGTCTCTTTGCCGCGAATTCTACTGAGAGTTGAAGGTCTCGTTCTGTGTTCTTGTCGATGTTGATCGAAAGAATTAGGTTCCTCCTACATATAAACTTCAGTTGAGGAGTTTTGTTGTAGAAACCAGTGACCTTTACCACATCTCCTAGCCGGTATCGATACAATCCTGCAGAATGTGGATAATGTTACATTTTAAGTACCAAACATAAGATATTTTTCGGACTTGTAAAGTTACATTTTAGACCAAATAAATTGAAAGGTGTTTTGGTACATGTACCTGCATAATTTGTGATGATAACTTCATACTCTTCTCCGATTTTAACTTCAGTTAAGCCCACCGGTTTCTGCTCTTCCCCTGTTTCAGAAACAGAGAGGAACTCGAAATAACCGAGATTCGGGATCACAGCAAATGTAGCTTCCTCCGGAGACAATCTCGGTGTAACATTCGCAGCAATCCATCCTTCCGAGCTACCATAGTCATGACTCACAAGAGGTAGATCACCAGCATAATGTCTCAGCTTATATACATATGGCTCCATCGAGCCAGTCATGATCCCGTAAACATACTTTGCATTTGGGAAAAGCGCTGGAATCAGACCATACCAATTACTCAAACTCATACATTTACTGCGGATAGTCTCCGCTAGTTCAGGATTCGGAGTGAGAAGCTTCGACATTGCAGCACGAACAGTTGGAACGGTGATACGGTCGCTTAAAACACCGTCTCTTATATCTGTAACAATCTCTTCCCAAACCTGTTCAAAGGTTCTAAACGCATGGACTAATCCGTGAGCAAAAGAAGCAAAGACATACTGAACTTGATCACGGAAGAGAATCCCGGATAAGAGATGACAATACAAGGCTTGATGAACATCAGGACTAAAGATAACCTCATCCGGACTACAACAAAGTGACATAATCGACTTCATCCCGTCCTTAAAACTCGGATTCCGGTACACATTTGTAGTCGCTGTCCCAACCGGTACACCTCCTTTCGATATATACTGCTTGCTACTAAATATAAACTGCAAAGCTCTCCCATTATCATCAATTGGAAACTCCCTGTAAACATAAAAACAACAAAACCATCAAACACACACAAAAATGTAACACAGAAAAGTAGTAAACAAAATAATCACAAAACCTGTTTCGAAAGGCAAAAGCAGTGCGGAACAACTGTAATGTGTTCTCCATTAACTCATCGGTGAAAGGAACAAACTTTGGACGTCCTTGACTTGTTCCAGAGCTGTAAAAAAAACACTCATCAGAAACCAAATCAAGCAATGATCATACTGACCAAGAGCCAATAGCTCAACTGTAACATGCTCTGGTCCCGGAAATAAATGGTCAAACCAAAGAGAGATGATTTTTTACGAACCTCAAGGAAATGGCAGGAACAGGATGACCAGTGAGAATAGGAGAAGTATCACCATCAACCATTCTCTTAATGTAAGGTTCCAAATCATGATCAGTAACTAAAGGAACCAATGAAGTAAACACTTCAGGAACCATTGATGTAACATTTCCATTAAGTCCATAGTTTCTCAAGTAAACAGCAGATTGGTTCTTCTCTAGAATCTCTCTCAAAGTCTGTCTCTGAACTTGTGCTGCGTTTCTCGTCATTTCCTCGAACTCATCGATAACTTTCTTCATATCAACGTTCTTCTCCAACATCCTGAAGACAACAAAAAAAAAGACAAAGCTAAAGAGAGAATATAAACCTAAAGAGCTTTAAGATTAAGAGCATCCAGAAAGGGAAAGTTTTATAAAATCTTTTGGAAAAAACAGAAATTTATACTAAAAAAAAAATGAATAAACGGTTTTGCGGATTCTAAGGAAACGTATGCAAGGAAAAAAACTCCTTCACANGGAAACGTATGCAAGGAAAAAAACCCCTTCCCCCTTTTCTCGTCAAGATCAGTTTTTTTTTTTTTTTTTTTCTCGGGGAAAATCTTTATTGAATCATTCGAAATTAACAATTTTGAAAGGAACCCATTAATTATAAAGACGTTTAAAACAAACCCGAATCAGAATCTAAGAGATTGGATGAGAAGAATTAATACGAGAATCTATCTGGACAAAAGCAGAGAGTTTAAGACATAACTCAAAACTGAAAAGAAAAAAAAGTCAACGAGGTTCGGCTAGAGGAATCTGAAAGTGTTTTGCCTGAATAGACTAAACTAAGTTACAGAGATTTAGTTCTGTTAAAGCAGAAATTTCCTGATTTAGAAGTGAGAGAGAGAGAGAGTAAGAGAAAGTACCTAGCTTTGTTGCTTCGAGCTCTGTGTAAGAGAAAAAGAGAGAGAAAGATTTTTGAGTGAATATAGAAAAGTCAAGAGAAGCTTTGTGTATTTATAGATACGAAATTAGGACGGAGAAGTAGAAGAAGAAGAAGAAGGGAGAAGATGAAGATGATGATGATGGATCAGTTCGAGAGCCGTTTTATTGTTCTCTCCGACCAGATTTTTTTATTTTTCTTTTTTTCGTAAGTTTTGAGTCAAATGCATTTGTGTTATTATTATTACACAGAGATGGAAATTATCTTCTTGATTTTAGGACCATCTTTTTTCTGCAGATAAAGCCAAATTTGTTGTTTTTTTTAGTTTTGGTTTTTTTAATTGGAGAGTATGGTCGTCGGGCGCTAATTTTTATGTTGTGACGACAAAGAACAAAATTAAGAGCTTGTGGACAAAATTGGAGTAATGAAAACTATGATTTTGATGTTTGCAAAAAAAAAAAAATGTGAGTACGTTCTTACTAAAAAATTATATATTAATCACTTTAATTATAGGTTATCATCTTTGTTGCGTTCGTAAATTTTATTCATTAATTGTTATTCTAAAATTTTTCGTATATACATATTGATAAAATATATTTAATTTTTTGATAAATTGATTGAGTTAGACGATATTTAATAACAAAAAAGATATAAAAAAAACGAAATCAATATTTGAAATAAAAGGATAAACTTAAAATGAAACTTACTTTCAAACGGAAATAAATATTTATCTTTATTTTTTATATAAATCACATTTATTTATGAGTTAAAGAGGTGAAAAACCGTAACGAGGGCGGAAATAAAATTTTTGGCTAGTATGCATTTTTACTATTCAATTAGTAATTTTATTCCATCTTCTATTAAGATTTTTACTGCATTAGCCATATGAATGATAGGATGGTAACTCGTAAAAAAAAAAGTTAAAAATTTTTGTTTGACTTTTTAAACCTAAGTTTTTGTTATGAATAAAAAAATGTAATAGTAATAGTTTTTTCTTTTATAAACCGTGAAAGTTCCGAATTTTTGGTTCATAATCTCCCCTGGTGTCTAGAGCCAATCGTTGATAATAACACATTTAAAGCGTAAATCACTTCTCTCTAGTGGATTCAAACTAATGATCTTGGGTATTTTTTAAGTACCACTAGACCACGTGTAATAGTAATAGTTTACAACAGTAAATTAAAAATTGTCAATTTGCAGTGACATTATAAATTAATAAACTGAAATCTATTGGCATTTTGAAAACATATAACAGATAATACTAAAAAAAACTTTTCAAAGTCGAAATATTTACTGGCTACTATAAAGATCAGATTTTTTTCCTTTTGGTTATTAATGATCATAGAACCATCATAATTAAATCAAATCTTATTACCACCAGTTTTGTTTTCTTATAAAGAACCCATGTTTGATTGACTAATTCATGTTTACCCAAAAAAATTGGTCATATTTTTGTATTTTGTATTTATTAAAGATATATAAACAAGTTGTTTTAAAAATGTTCAAATTTCAGTTGCTTGCACCTATTTTCCTTTAATATTATAAGATTTTACCATTATCGGAACGGTCCTATTTTTATATGTAAGAAAAACCACATGATAATATTTGAAAATGTTTTTATCATAAAATAGAAACATTTTTTTTTTGTAATATAAGAATACTGTTAAACATCATATTTAATTGATATCTCATTAAGTAAAAGCCGCAAAACTTATTAGAGAATGTCCTCCAAATACTGTTATTGTCAAAAAAAACCTTGCTTTTTTTTTTTTTGTTTTGTAAATATTTAAGAATGTCCAACTAAAAAAAAACTGTAAATTTTGTTGGACATTCTTCCAAAACACGTTTATTATATTGTTTGGTGGTACTCATTTTTTGAAAATGTATAATGTTTTTTTGAAAATGAGTACGTATCAGTACTTTATAAACGCGTTTAAATGTTCTAACTACTAACATAAAGAAATATCTCATTTATAAAACTCAAAATGTTTCATCTTTCCATTATATTCAACAATTCATACATACTTTCTACAAGGAAATCATGAAGATATTTCAAATCTGTGGAAAAAATCATTTTTAAAACTTTATAAGATGTAAAAAAAAAAAAAAAAAACAGTGTATAAATGCATGATAAGTCAACCCAAAAGACATTTTCCTCTGTCATTAAATATTTTCATCTAAAAAAATAATTAAACAATGACACATACACAATTTTATTGTTGACCATTGTAATATTTATATGACCAAATTCTTTTAAAAATTTCAATCTATTTCTCTTCTGTTTCCACAACGAAAAGAAATCATTTCTTCTTAGAAACTAACTTAAGAAAATTAATTTAATTAATGTTTAGTCAATAAAGTTACGAGGTAAGTGGATCCAGGCAATTACACATCAAATAATCTTAATGATAGTCTAATTGGATTAACATAAGTGATAGAATCAGTTAATTAGCTTTAATTTTAACTTTGACACGTGGAGGAGTATAATTGGACAAGAGGAAAAAAACCCACTGGATCGCAGAAGTGCCGTCCACTTGTGCCGTCTCGCCTGTAATTATTTTGTCGGTCACATTCTTTACATTTTCTTCATTTTCGCCCCAAATGTTTCTTGAAATTATGAAGAAAATGCCTTATATTTTTAGTAGGCCCATAATACGGAAAATTAAACTCAAGTAGGTCCATTAACATAAATATAGGCTCTAATGGTACATTGGCAGAATAAATTAAAAATGGTTTATTGATGGTTAAAATAGAAAAAATGCATATTGTATAACAAGTACAATCGTATAAAATAATAGAAATAAATTTTTAAAACATGAATAATAACACCAAACAATTCATAGCAATACCTATATTTCCCATTGTTTGGTTTATAGTTTTTAACTTTTCTAATTGTAATTGTTATGTTTTTTTCTTTCTTTCTGAAATTAAGGAGTAACCAGAGTTAAAATTGAAGTTAATATAATACGAGATCCGTATAGGTATTAGTTTGAGTGATTATATTCGAATACGTATTATAGTACACTACTTCTCTTTTTGTTAAGTTCAAAGTTATCTTTTATTTTTGTTGATATCGCAAGAATATTAGTGATAAATCATGAATGACATACTTTCTATTTCATTATTTTCTTCATTTGTATATTAACGTTTAACTCAGTCTATTTCTCTTTTTGTTAAGGTTCAAAGTTATCTTCCTTTTGGTGGATATCATAAAAATATTGGTGATATGTCACACTGATTAATTTTCTATTTCACTATTTTTCTTCATTTATATATTAATATATTATGGACTATAATTTGTAATGTAACGGCTTGTGTGAATGTCATTATTGCATTATCGCTTTGAATACGAATCCAACTTAATACAAATTGCATATAGTCTACAAAAAATATGCATTAATGTTTCATGTTTTTATCAAGATAGTTATGATATATATTGAGATCAATATGAAACTTATAGGATCACAAATAATTACGGTCTAACAATTATATAATTTATTCATATATTATTATTTACGGTTTGAGAACCAAATGATCTATAATATCAATTGTTGAAAATCTGGAGACCATAAAGAATGTTTCACTATGTACATATCATAGACATGTTAACAGTTAAAACTATAACTTAATTTTTTAATTTTATTATACAAATTACATTAGGTTTTCTGGCATTTTTAAATATTATTCAAAAATCTTTATATTTTAAGAATTATAAATCGTGTGAACCTCTATACCAAAATCTTGATTAATAATTGAGCTTATGGAAAACAGATATTTGTTTTGTTATTTAAATATCTTAAATAGTAGCCATGATCAAAGTCATACCGGGAAAATATGAACACTAGACTTTCAATTTACAAGCTGAACATTTCAACAACCAACATGTAACATGCATTATGTGAACATTTCATTAAATCTATGATTAAAATTTACCAGTTACGTAAACCATACATTATAAAAACATTACATTTATGTGTGTACATTTGATAATACATTATTGTTTTGCTTTTGAATTGTATTAATACTCTAACTTCCTCGCGTTCCATACGGGATAACTACGACAAATTGGCTTATGAGAAGACGAATACGTAAACGACAAATTAATATCGTCACTAAGCGTAATTAGTAATATTAAAAACCAAAGTAAAAAATAATATCGTACACATAATTATGTCCCCATGCATTTGTCAAGTATCCATCGAATATATTTCACCATAGTGGTCCTATTGATATTTTTTATGTTGTATATCTCGTGTTTTTATTTTTTCTTTTGGTATGTACTTGTTTGTATAGTATAAGAAATATTCTCAACTCTACGAGCTAGTCTGCCTAGTCATAGTTTTTGTTTAGAAACTTTTTTTTTTCCAATCCGGAGTTAAATCCCGGACCTTTGGCTCGGCTTCCTTTTCGCATGAATATTATGTGGATTACATTTTCTTCCTCATTACTATAATTCGAATCACAAACAAATAATAACAAGCTAGATCAAGCCTAATATTATAGATCTCAATTCATGTAATGAGATTTTGATGATAGTTTTTTTTTTTTTATAACTCGAGTTAATTTCAAACTTATGGAGAGGCTCAAACTAATCTTTGAAGAAATACATGCAGTTCACAAATACATCTTCATCTTCTCTTCCGATATGCAAATGAGTCAAAAATATGAGTTCATATCCGATTTGTGTAGGTGTCCAAAACAATAATTTTTTTGTTTCTCATAACAGACATAAATCAAACTTAGAGTACGTATGTGAGACCATATAACTTCAGACATGATAGTTCTTCCATCGTTAATAATATCTACACTAAATTTGATAATGATGTATGTGAGATACATAGATAAATAACCATTTGATAGATCGTTTTCATGCATAGCATAGTCTTGTTAATTTCCACAAAAACCTTTCTCAAAAGCATTTGTAATGGTGGCATGGTGCATGTAGGAAATTATAATAACAACACTACTAAAGCAAACAAATAATTGAATATAAAGGTGAGGAGCTAATCGTAGCAAAAAGTTTAATGAACTAAAAACTAATAAAGTACGTATATATAGCCAAAAGAATATCTTGTGAAGATTCACTCCCGTATCAAATGATTGATCGGTCTATAATCTTAATTATTCCCTTAATCACAACAACCAATGATCAATTTATATATTAAACACTTTTCAAAAAAAAAAAATTATATATTAAACACTTTATCACTAAAAATATCATCTCTTAACAGCTTCAAATTCTGAAAGTTAAACACATTTAAAAGAACAAAAAACAAAAGTAGAAGACATGATTGTGGTCAAATGGTAAGGAGACAATTGGGGTTACATGTTTCAAGTTGGATCTATCTATGATGCGAAACTAAAACATATTTTATTGGATATTCACATGGATATAAATTTTTATTTTCGATTCATTTGCATATTTGGAGAGACGGTCTATCCGTGAACTAACCTAGAAATAGTTTAAGCCTTATATGGACTTGGGATTCACTCCGGGTTAAAAAAAAGAAAAAAAAAGGTTGGAAAACCTAAATGTCATACTAATGGAGACCGAGTCATAACTCATTAAGTCATTAGTGATATAACCCAAAAACTTGTTAATGCATAGTGACCCAAAAATAGGGTTTTTGAAAATGACCCCTCATTTACTACACAAATCCATTTCCGGCCACTTTTAGCTGTCCATTTAAATTATCAATCACTTTTATGTGTGAACATGCATCTTTTTCCATTCGACGGCTAGCCGAAATTTCTAACAGATTTTAACACTTTGAGCTCTCAACAAAATTTAAACAGTTTTGATAAACTAGACCATTACACATTTAAACGTGTTGTATACATAAATATATATATATATATATATATATCTATTATGATACATCGCATGTAATATTCAAGATACTATGAATGTTGGACCGACCGAACTAAATGAATTATAATTTTATAAAATTAGGCATTATGTGATATTATACTTCAGAAGCGACCAAGATCAGTTCAGATTCTATTGATCCGACATTTTCATGTGGGTACAGTTTATTTATTAACTCTTAATTGACTGTAAAGGGGATTATGGATTAGGTCGTGGACGTCTAGTAATTATTCAATAATATGCTTGGTTAAAGGGAGTGATTACTGATTAGGTAGTGACTAGGAGGTTCCCGCACTAAAGTGCGGGTATAATTATTTAAGAAATCATTATCAAAAAACCAAATACAATCAATTTATTTATATTGGTAATTTATATTCAATATAACAACATTTCATATATTTGAAAAAAAAAATATGATATACCATATCAATTTAGTTACCCAAAACAAAAATCAATGTAACACTTCAATTCAAATAAAAACCAATATAAATCCCTAATATATAAATACAAAAACCAAAATTGTAAAGAAATATTTTTAATTAAATAGAATACCAATTTCTATTATCGCTAAATTTTCTTCAAACTGAAAGTTTATACTCAAGCTACACCACATGTGTATAAAATAAAACACATATCATTTGCTGAGATATATTAAAAGTCTATTGGAATATGTAAGATAAATCAAAAGAAGTTGTGGTCACTTCGAGAGAATTAACAAACCATACATAATGTATGGAATACGTAAATGGTAACAAAAGATTTGATTACAGTGAGTGAGAACAATCACCACAAGATTAATTCAAAAAGCAAAAAAAATATACTAATAGAGATCTAAGTGAATGGAAAATACAGCTTGTGTTCGAAGAAATGGTACCTCATATCACCATTTGCATCAAAAGAAAAAATCATATATAAACAATTTGTTATTCAGTTTACATAAATCCAAAGCTTTTTGACAAAAACAAAAATAAACTGCACCCAAAGCTTTAATCACTCGACTCTATAACTTCTTTCTGATTCATATATTATGATATTTGATATACCAACTGCACCCAAAGCTTTAATCTACTTGCCAAGACCAAATAAAAGGCATTAAAACTACATATATAACTCAATCAAAACATTTTGAACATGAATATTATAAATTTACATACCGGAAACGGGATTTCTCGATCTTATAAGGTTGAGTACGATTCTCCACATTTTCAGAGCTAATAACAACCTTTAGCAACATTTTTTTACCAAGTAAAATATTTAGAGCTTCCGGCAAGACTCCTAGAGACCAGCCTATTATACACACAGGTTTCAAAAAAAAATTATTAAAAATATCTCATTTTAACAAAAGATAAGTATTGAACATAAGAAAAAATTAGAGTACAATACATCAACAACTTCCTCGGGGAAATTATCAGTTGGACTACTAAAAAGAAACTTGGGCAGAGGTTCATACACCACAAATCTGGCCAATTGATATGTTTCGTCTGAAACATGGAGAACTACACGATACCTAAAAATTGTAATCAAATTAAAACAAAGCATATTTTGTATAGAGCAATAATTATAAGATCATTAAATGATTTGGAAACACTTCACCTTGCATGAACATTGGACACATTCCCACAACTTTTACACTTAAACATCGGTGTTTAGAAACATCTCTTTCACCGGTCAGAGCTATAGGATTCTCACCTTGTGGCAAACTATGAAAACTACACACGTTAAAAAATCAAAATATTAGACTTGAGATGAGATATATACATAATCAAAAATACCCGAACCCGATCCGAAAATTAAAAATACCCGAACGGGTTCTACACTCTTGGAATCGAAAACCCGAAACCCGAATGAAACCGATCCAAAACCGACCCGAATACCCATATATACATTGGTAAGCTTTACATCGACCTTCCTTAGTGGTTTACCAGCTTTACTGGTAAGCTTGTGCAATTGTCCACAATACACGACCGACCCATAACATCTATAAATAAAAGAACTTATAAATAAAATGATATTAATTTAAATAAAAATAAATATATCAACTAACCTATCAAAACAGTTCGATCAAGTTTATTGAGGTTTATATCTGAAAATCAGCAATATATTTTTCTGGGAATTGAGGAGGTGCATGATCCCATGCATTGACCTCCGTTGTTTCGTACAAAGAGACCCTGCAAGGATGGGGAGTTGTACGAAAACTACTTTCATGACAATTTGGACTAACTTTAAAGGTGTCCATAACCCACGAAGATCTTTCACAAAGGATATCACGATAATTGTCTGAAGCATTAGGGTCAATGCTAGCATGAATTCTTGTTCCCTAACAAAATATATATAAAAAAGAGTTTAAATTAAGTAAAAGGTTATTCTTGTTTGTATTGGGTAGGAAAAAAAAACCCTATATTATTGATTATTAAATTGCTTAAATGTTTGTATGGGAAATAAATATACGTAGATGTTTTATATGGAAGATATCACGATAATTGTCTGAAGCATCAGGGTCAATGTTAGCATGAATTCTTGTTCCCTAACAAAAGATATATAAAAAAGAGTTTAAATTCAGTAAAAGGTTATTCCTACTTGTATGGGGTAGGAAAAAAAACCCTATATTATTGATTATTAAATTGCTTAAATGTTTGTATGGGAAATAAATAGATATAATATGGTGACAAAAATATTTATCTTTTCTTCTATGATATTTGTAGCAATGTGATTGTTTGGTTTAGGTAAAAAGTTATATATAAAGATTTTAATCCAGGGTTTTGAAAGTTATTTTGGGCTTTTGTATAAGGTTGGGCTTAATGAATTTTTAATTATGCAAATGGATCGTAGAGAAATCAATACGGGCTTTTGATGACATGGAATAACGACCAATCAAATTAAAAAAATTTTAATGAAAAACTTAGAATCACTGAGAGGATGCCACGTAGGACAATGTGCCTCACAATTGTATATAAAGATTTCTTTATATTGGGCCAATTAATGAGTACAAGTCATAAGCTGTTAATCATGTACTAGGCATGNTAGGCATGGGCATATTATCCGGATCCGAAAATAAGAACCGGATCCGATCCGAAAAATCGGGTTCGGATCGGATCTGGATCTTGGCTTATTATCCATACGGGACTTGGACTATGTACTAATTGGGTTTCGGATCGGATAGGGTATTACCCGAGATTCGTTGGGTACCCGAACTCCTTCCCTTCACTCCTATTATTTTAGATAATTTAGTTTGT
>OVAF01001243.1:0-24304 GCA_900406245.1 Odontarrhena argentea | reverse complement strand
TTTCGGTTCGGTTCTGGGCGGATATTTCGGTTCCGGGTATTATGCCCAGGCCTAGTAATTACCTAAGTTATTAACTTTCTTTTGATTTTATTAAAAATTTTATTTTTTTATATTATGTATGTATATAAATTTGTGTGGGGATGGATCTGCTTGTCAATNTGCTTGTCAATCTCAAGGGGTCATTTTAAAACTTTTTTTTTTTTTTTTTTTTTGTATTTACCAATTTTATTTAAAATTCATTGATACTTTTTTCCTTTGTTTGAGCCAAAATGGAATCTTTATTTTTCTCGCTCTCTTTTCTTGGTATTCAGTATTTTGGGCAATTTATTTACAGTGTGTAATTCTACTCTGATTTGGATTGATAAGTTTAACTTACATGCTGATAAATTACTATCATTCAAATGATTTTCTTGGATTCTAATTCTATGTTAAAAGGTAATAGTAATTTTCTTTAAATTCGGTGTTTAAATGTTTTAGATTTAGAGTTTCTCTAATAATGGTTAGTTTGAGTCGTGTCAATATAAGAGAAGTATAATAAATTTGATAAACGATATTTAGTAATTTTTGGTTGGTCTCGAGATTGTGTAATAAATGTTTATGTTCGGATTAACTCAATTATTCAAAGTGAAATTATTCTTCTAAAAGAAATTATGTTGCATTTTTTACTTTATTTAATAGAATAGTAAAATGGCTTGTAGATTTCCAATTTTAATTAAATATTATTCTGAATTTGTTTTTAATATAGAACCATTAATAGATACAGATTCGGAAGCGTTACAGGAAGTAAAAACATTACCAGAATTTGTATTATAGCGCATTGTCCAATTGTTATCGTGTCGTTATTTGATTGAATATTTTAAAAGAAATTATGTTTCATTTTTAATTTATTTAATAAACTAGTAGAATGGCTAGTAGATTTCCAATTTTAATTAAAATATTTTTGTGAATTTGTTTTTAATATAGAACCATTAATAGGTACAGATTCGGAAGCGTTACATGAGGTAAAAACATTACCGAAATTTGTATTATAGCCTATTGACTAAATCTATCGTGTCGTTATTTGATTTGAATATTTTAATGTGTTTTAAATTAGTATTTGGAGTTTTAGTAATTATATTTTAATTGTGATTCAGATTGGTAAGTTATACTTACATTTTGATAGTATTGTTAGATTTGTTAGGTTTTATCAGATCAATATAAAAGAAATATAATGAATTTAATAGAAATATATTTTTTCGAAAAAATTGTTCTACCATTTTTCATTTATGCTTAAAGCATAATAAATGACTAGAATATATTTTAGCTCTTAAGTTTTGACTAAAATATTATCTTAATTTTTAGAATATACATGAGGTTATAACATATATACGTGATTGTGTCATTCTTTGTTTATAATATTACAATGTTTTAAATTGGTATTTTAAATTTCGAGTAATTAAATTTCATTTACAGTGTTTACTACAATAAAATGTGATTTAGGTTGATAAGATAATCTTATACACCAATAAATACCTATTATCAGAATGATCGTATGTGTTCCTGATCCCACACTAAAAATATTAATGGTAATCATTAACAATTTAGTGTTTCGATATTTCGTATTTTTTAAGGTATAGACTATATGTAACTATAGTTAAATTACATTGTATTGAGGCAGCAAAAAATCTAATAAATCTAATAATTTTTATTGATTTGGAGACATTATAATAAATGTACAAATGTGGGTTATATAAAGTATTTGAATATAGATATAATTTTTGTTTTTCCAATTTTCATAAATATATATATTTAGATACATAACATGACGACAACAAAATTAATGAACATATTTTTATATTTTTAAATGTATTATATTTGATATGTTCATATTCAGAAAACGTTACATAAATAAATAGCATTATCAAAATTGTTTGTAGCGTCTTGTACTAATGTTATCGTGTAATAATTTAATTCGTATATTTTATGATGTGTTAAATTGCATATAATAATATGTAAAAATAACTTTTGTTAAAGGAAGTACTAATTTTTAAAAAACACTATATAAAACCTAGAATCAAGTGACCTAATTACTGCTAATTTGGTTTAAAAAAAATGAGTAGGAATTCTGTGAATAAGAAAAAAAAATGAAGAGACAGCAAATGGAAGGGGGTGATTTTAGAACAGGAGATTATAATGTGTTGTATGTGTAATGATGAAAAAAAAGTGGGCACAAAAAGATATATACAAATAGAAATTGAAGGATTAAGTTTTAACCAATGATTTAGTTTTTAAAAAAGGTATCATTACAGAGATTTATTGACAGCTATGTATGAAGACGGTGGTGATTATTAGTTGGGGTTTTTGTCCGTCCAGCAAAATTGTCTTAAAAGCATTTTGTTTACGTAATTGTCTGAAGCTTAATGTGATTCATAATAACATCATCCTTGACATTCCGATATTAAAACTTTAATTAACATCTTCTATTATTAATTTGAAACAAGGATTACATAGTTATCAAGAAGAAATACATATCTATTATTATTATAATATTAATGATTAAGCAGGACAATATAATCGAATAAATGAAAAATGCTACTTATATAAAAATAAAATTGATGATGCGAAGCAATTCAAGATTTTTTTTTTCCAAAAAATTTAAAATATGAAAATTAGGATTTCTAATATATAAACTGGAGTGGACAATAATAATTTGCTGTAATTACCACGAGTAAATCTTAAATGAATATTAAAATTAAAAAAGAATATAATTAGTTGAACACCATTTATTTCGGATTTATTTATTAATTGTATACATGAATCCCATAATATATACACTTAGACTTCTTATATATTTATATACATATATACCTAAAAAACCTGTAAATGTATTGTAATCATATCCAAGACTGACATTTAGAAATATACTATGGAGATTAATTCAAAGGTTATTTCATTGGATTATATACTGAAAACTTGGGTGTTGCTNTTTTTTTTTTTTTTTTTTTTTTTTTTTTTTTTTGAAAAGTGTTGCTCAATTTTACAGCTACTAAAGCTAATTCGATTGTTAGAACTTAGAAATAAGCTAAAAATCGGATATGAATCAGTTTGAATACGTGATGATAATATTAAAAAAGGATTTGAAAAGTATTTGTATGTTCAAAATTTGCTATTTTTTTATTTTATACATTTATAATTTATACTGTATATATTGTTTACAGAAATTTTTGTTGGTTTTCAAAATAGAGGATGAGAGGTAACAACGTAAAAAATAAAATAAAAAAGTTTGGTGGAGATGAGGATCAACTTTGCTTTTGGAACGTATTTTTTTGGAATTCAGTGGCGGGTGACTTACGTATTATTCAAAATCACTATTCTAACCCTAACGTGGATCCCATTGACCCTTTAATCATTGAGTTTTTTTTTTTAATTTAAAAAGCTATTAAAAATAATCTAATTAGCTCAACATTTATATATCAAAACCATTCTGATTTGATCTGGATTTGTCCCCCTCTCACATTGATCACAAATCACAATATACAAATTATTTAAATCTCCACGGTACTGATCTTTCACGCTCTATAGTAAACACGAGTTTGATCTCAAAATTAATATGGAGATTTTATGATTATTTTGTATAACCCAAAGTATTTAAAATAAGATGTTGGCAAGAAAGTGGTTAGATGTGAGTCATTTTCGAGATTGAAGTAGATGGACATCATTTCCCTTTAAAGCCATACATTACATTGCCTCCGTTATTTAATTTTTTTTATTAATATTCTTGTTGAATTTTCATTTTTTTTGTGTCTGTATCATATCAAATCTGATTTGACGGCCGTCGTTAAACATGATAATTAACTAGTTAATAACTATCAAAACATTCAATTCTAGCAGTTAAGACCATTTAATTCTCCATCTTTCTGTTTTGACCTACAAAATTCTTTTTTTTTGTTTGGTAATCGACCAACAAAAATCTTACTTTGAAATTATGAATGATCACGTTATTGTCCAAACGTAATATAATTAATTTGAAAGCTCATAATAGTAGAGTATGAAGATTATGTATAACATTTGATAGTAGAGACACAAGATTTGCTAAAAAATTACAAAAAAAAAAAATTTTAAACGGTCAACCTTTAGTTAAAAATCCTTATTAACAATGTTGATCTCATATAGATAGTTAATCGAATAGGACATATTAGCAAATAGCAAATACACAATATACGCAACAATATCAACTAAACAAAAGTTTTCAACATAATTTTGAAATTAGTGGCGACTAGTTAATCCTTTGTAGTTTTCATAAGGGTTAATTATGAAATATGCCACTATTACAAAATTTATTTTTCAAAATGCCATTAAATTTTTAATTTTGTACAAAATGCCATTTTTCTATAAGGTTAATTCCACTTTTCACTAGGGTTTAGGGTTTCTATTCGGGTTTAGGGTTCACCATTAGGGTTTAGTATTTATTATTAGGGTTTAGGGTTTAGTATTAGGGTTTAGGGTTGAGGGTTAAGGGTTTATAATTGACTTTTTCATATTTTAAGGTTTATGGTTTTTTCACTAGGGTTTAGGGTTTCCTATAGGGGTTTAGGGTTCACCATTAGGGTTTAGTATTTATTATTAGGGTTTAGAATTTTTTGTTAGGGTTTAGGGTTTAATTTAGGCTACAAAATTGATTTTTCTCCTAAATAATGGCATTTTCAAAAATAAATTTTCATAATTATGGCATTTTTCAAAAATATCCCGTTTTCATAACTGGCAGATTTGTATTTAGCATAATCAATGCAAATCGTATTCTGTTACCAAACTATTCCTTGTTTAGTGACGAATAATTTTGAGAAAGGAGTATAAATTTTTATATATACCCTAAAATAAAGTAATTCTCATTTGAAGAAAAATCATAATGGTAAGTGAGACATGACTTTTACTCAAGTTTAATTTGGTGAGATAACTTATGGATGAGTCATCTCAATCTTAAACTAGTCAAGTTTGTTCGTGATATGTAATTAATGGTTGTGTTGGCTTGGTCCTTGCCATATATATTTCATTTCATTTCTTCTAATCTTGTAACGGGGTGTGAGTATATGGTGTTGGTACGTAAATCATCAAGATAAACAAGAAAAAATCTTATTCTTTGTGTGTGTTTTTTTTTTTTTTAATTACTAAGAAGTTTTGGTCAAAGCTCGTACATCTTCTAGTCCAAGGAGTATAACATTAATTTTATATGATTCCGTCTCAAGAACCACTCGAACTAGTGATCTCTAGATTTTACATGAGATATTTACTGGTTGAGTTATTGACTCTTGGTTATTTTTGTATTTTTGGTTAGCTATTTAACGAAATAAATAGNTTTTTTTTTTTTTTTTTTTTAAAAAAAAAAAATTTTTTTTTTCCAAAAAAAATTTTTTTTTTTTTTTTTTTTTTTTTTTTTTTGTAAACTACTCAAAAAAAACTTGTAAACTCTATATTTACAAAAGGCTTTTACTAAATTGCCAATGATAAATATAAAGTATAAAAAGTTGCCAAAAGGTAGGGAAATTATCACCCTAGTCAGCATATAGCGTTAGGGGTAAACTTTTGGGAATATTCATAAAAATTTTAGAGTATGATTAGGCAGTAAATGTTATTTTTTCGATAAGGTTAGATTTGACTATTTAATGAATTTACACGAAAATGTATTGAAAGGTGATATCAGGGACCATCCTTTTGGTAGCTCCTAAAAACTAAAAGCATTGAATATGATATTTTTTCTACGAAATTATATAATAGCCACTCGATCTTCGCATGGCATGACCCTTAACGTTACAATTTCTATCTTATTATTATCTTATTGTACTTAATACAAAAATGCATATTTTATCTGTCTTGGGTCTTTTTCGTAGGAGCACTTCAGAGTTGAAAACGATCATTATAATAACGGGTCCTTTTAACAAAAAATAAATAAATAACGGGTCAAAAGGGATAGTATTGCTTACCATTATATGTGTTGTATTATATATATATATATATATATATATATATATATATCTACATATACTTTATAATTTAGTAATTCGACTCAAATTCTGAGTTATTTAAAAGTGACTTGAATTTGATCTTTGAGATTCGAACTTAAGACTACAGCTAAGTCTTAACTTTGTTACTCACACGATGATGCATAAGCTATTAACTTTTATTTACCCAATAAAAAAATGGTGAGTACTGTACAATCCTGTTAGGAATCTCGATTTACAAATGAAAACTTCAGAACTCGGCAGAAAAAAAAAAACAACTCAACAGAAAAAGAGTTAACAGAGACATTAGTGTACAATCTCCTTTTTACAAAAACAAAAGAAATTAAGTAATTCAATTATTGATGGGACAGAGTAAAACTGAAGGTGGAAAAGAAAAAACTAGAAGGAAAAAGAAAGTAAGTGGCCATGGACCCATCTAAAAGATAAAATTACTGCACCCATTTACCCAAACAAAAAAGTGAAAACACACAAAATGTTTGTGAATTTATCATTTCTTGACTGGCATTTTCATCCTTCTACTTACATAATTTTTACTTTTTAGAATTAGAACATTGAAAAATAGAAAAAAAATATTAGTAGTTAGTAAGTTGTATTAGTGGCTTTTTAACTTAGCAGACAAATTTAATTACCATCATTACTCGCACGACTGCTTCTGCACGGAAAATCATAACACATACACATTAGACACATGTATGTGTGCACGGAAAATCACACAAACACACAAATAAATATTTATATAAATACAGAAACAATATGTGTCAGTGAACTGAAGGACTGTAACTCTTAACCTCCAAACTAATTAAGACCATCTAACTTAGTTCCCAGTGTGGACCTAATATTCAAGTTTCATTTGTGTTTTTTGTTTTTTGTTTTGTTTTTGTTTTGTATTAAGTCATAGTTTTTTCAGATCAGAAGTTGAGAATGATTTTAGAAATATATTTTTATCGCTTGGTACTCAAAAATGAGATTATATATGTTTTCTTTTTGTCATTGGATTAAACCAATAAGTTTACTGACTTTGGAAATGTGAATAAAACGATTTACATATAATATTAAATGAACTATATGTTGTGTTCTTTTTGTCATTGGATTAAACCATTAAATTTATTGATTTTGGATGAGTAAAAAATTTAACATATAATGTAAAAGATGAACTATGTTTGTGTTGGGTTTTAATAAAATATTACTCCCTCTGTCTCATAATAGATGAGGTTTTAGAGAATTTTTTTTTTATCAAATTATATGAGGTTTTCAATTCTCAATGCACTATTAAATGTATTTTTATTTGAAATGACCTTTTGTATTATGCAGATTGATTTACAATTGGTTAAAATGTAATTAAATAGATAATCATTGATTTTTTTTATTTAGGAAAAATATAAAATTTAATGAGTTCTTAATTCGTGTGCCACAACCTTAAACCTCATCTAATATGAGACAGAGGGAGTATGAAGTTGTGGTATTAATTCAAATTGATCTAAAAAGACATGTTTTATTACCAGATGAAATGGATTAATGGTTAGATATTAGGGTTGGTTCCGTTAATTGTGTTCCTTGTTCGAATTGTAATGAAAAATGTTTTACATTATGTTATAAAATAGTAATCAAGATTGATTCTAGATTAAAGGGGCTAAAGTATTCGCAAAAATTGTTTTCAGACGTCGGGAGTTTAGGCCATATGTCCCGATCCGAATCCTTCCTAAATTTTATTTCTTAAAAAGGACCTACAATCTTTGATTTGTTATTTTTCTGTGTTTTGAAACTATGTTCTTGTTTACAATTCTTAACTATACCACTGTTGACAAAAATAATTCTTACTTATACCACTATTTGTCAAAAGTAAAAAAAACAATTTTTATATTCACCTAAGTGCTCATATATAAATTCTCTATTTATCTTTGTTTATGTAAAAAGCAAGAGATATCTAACGGCGGATTTTGGATTCATGTGGAATTGCTTTGCTGTCGTAATTTGCATGCTGCCTTTCTATATTTAATCTATTGCCATGGTTCTATACATGATTATGAATGATGCGATTTAGGTATAGTACTTTCCGATTTATACAATTGAAAAAATTAAATTATTATAAGTTGAATGAGAAGCAAAAGAAATTATGTGGTTCAACTTCTTTAATAAATAATTACAAATGTGAATGTGAATAAGATTGTTTGAAAAACTGTTGATGATGAGGATGATTAACATGTCTACATCAGTGTAGATAAATTATTATATAGTCTACCTAAATATCATGGAGCAAAAATGTATATAATAATTAGGACATAACAGACAAAAACACAATTTTAAAATGGAAGCAATACTTAACTAAGGATTCATATATCACCCAGAGAATAAATATATATAGTTTTTTGTATTAGAATAAAATAAGTAAATAGATTCTGGTGCAAGGAGATAAAATATTTTTACGAGAGTGTAAGGCTAGGAAATAATTTGATTAAGTAGAATAGAGTTTGCCTATATATATTAAACAATAAAAATTTCAACAACGATTGAGAAAAAGGTTGAATACAAGTGGTCCACATGTAGGATTCATTAAGAGCTTCAAAAGGGTAAATTCTTGGGATTATTTTTTTAAGAAGAGTTGGTAGATCTATATATTTTATAAAAATTAAAAAAAAACCTTGTTAATTTCAACCCCCGTGAAACTAGGGTGTGAAAATAATTAAGTGAAAGTCAAGTTCAAGATGAATTTCAAACACAAGAATTATCTTACAAAAAAAATATAAGCCAGAGAATGGTTTCTCTTATTATGTAATCATTTATAATCGGTAAATCGAAATACTATCATATTCTAGTTTCACTAGAAATTTTGATAAACGAAAGGTTTTTTTTATATATATATTTTTAATCAAAATTAGTTCTTATACCAATTTTTAGTTTATGACATAATATAGAGGCAAGCCAAAGAAAACAAAAAAAACAAATATAAAATCTACTTTTTTATTTATAACAAACTCCATATATTTAATTTTGTTAGAAATTGATTCAAATAAAACGAGAACTAATTCAAAACCGAATTACAGACGTAAAAAAATAGTATATTTCATATACATTACTATTTTACGGTTACATTCATCTTATACATATTAGTTTGTTTGATCAAAAAAAAAAGTTTGTTTGACAAAAGAAATAAATAGAAATTAGTATGTGATAAAATTGGAGATGAAACAGTACTAGGGGTAAAAAGAAGGGGGTAAAAAAGTGAGAAGAAGAGGGTAAAAAGGGAAATAAAGAAAAGTCACATGGGAAAGGAAAGAGAGAGAGGGGCATGTGGGAGATGAGTTATCTACGCCACTTTGATCTTTCTCCCATGTGGTTTTACCTCTCAGTTTATCTGTCTACAGCTCATCTCTCTTTCTCTTATTTATTTCCTCTCATTTTTTTTTTTTTCTTCTTTATAATTTCTCCTTTTAATTGTTGTACATTTAGCCACTGCTTTATAAAAGTAAAAATTAATCAGGTGATGTGTGTTGGATTAACGTCAAGTAAAAGCTTGTTTTTTCTTTTTTTGCTTTCTAATGTAAAACTTAAGCAAACACTGTCAAAATGTTTAATGACAGAATGCTGAAATGTTGAATTAAGAAGCTTTTTGGTAATGATAATAAATGGGGGAAAAAGAAATGAAAAGAAGAAAGGCAAAAAAAACATTGATAGATAAAAAAGAGAGAAGGGCTCTTGTGAATAAGGAAGGGCCAAAAACAAAGGCCACTTCTTTTTGCCTTTTTTTTTTTTAGAATTTCCATCACACATTCTAAATATATTTTCTTACTTTCTATTTACAAGATATGTTTTCGTAAAAATATTAACGATTTTTTTTTTTCGATTTTTCTAAAATACTTACAAAAAATTTGATGACAATGTCATATGAAAATTACGTTTATTTGTTTGAATCTGAAAATTCAGTAACCATATTTTCTATTTACAAATTATATTTTCCAATAATGCTTTTGTTTGTCAACAATCTATTAATTTATGTATTAATCCGGGCTCTAACTTAGCCGATGACACAATAACGGTACTAAGACAAATCACTACGCGTTGTTAAATATTTACGATTTTGTTTCCAATCTTTTTAAGACACAAATTTTTTGATGACCCCCAATTATGTCATATGGAAACTACTTTTATTCATGTGAGTGTAAAAATTCAGCCATACTTTCTGTTTACAAAATATGTTTTTTAGTAAAATATTTACGGTTTTATTTCCAACCTTTTAGAAAATACTTACAAAAAGTTTAATGACAATGTCATGTGAAAATTTCTTTTATTCATGTGGGTGTAAAAATTCAGTAAACATAAAGTGTCATGGCCTAAATTTTTGTTCTTACTAGCCCAAAACCACAATTTGGGCCAAAAGTTTGTAACTTTCTATTTGTATTTTCCTTCTTGTAGAGTTCCATCAAACTTCTATAAATTTGCTAGTGTGTTTATAAAGATTTTCACAAAGACAATAAAAATTCTTACCTATTTTCCTGTTTGTTTTCTTTCCCCAAAACCAAAAGGCAGATTCAGAAGATTCTTCATTCTCACCTAAAAGGCTCATGGCCTCACTCGTGTTAAGAGAGAATCAATTCCCTCAAGTAAGAAAAGCTAATTTGGAGTGGAGAGGTCCTAGTTTTGACAAGTTACTCTCTCTGTTCTTGTCCTTGTCACTGACTCACTGATACTTACAACACATACCTAAGCATATAGTTTCACTTTCTATTTATGGAAAAAGAAAACATATCACAAAGTATGAAAAATAATTGAGAAACTTAGCTACATGAAAATCAACAATGCCTAGTGCAAAAGTTAAGATTCCTGATTATTGTTACCACTTTTTGATTCAATTACATTGGTCTTGATTAGTTTGATTCTTAATCTTGAAGCCTTATAATAAGATCAAGAAAGTCTAATTCCTGATTTATAATAATCTAACACCTAATTCTGCTCGTTTGAATTCCAATGTCATCCTTTCATTCTCGAGTTTCATCTTTTCGTTTTCCGCCCTCATTTTTTCGAGCTTTTGGTCTCTTTTCTTACTATAGATCTCCCACTTGAATCGCTGCCTCTCCAATTCCATTAACTCACATTGAATGTGAAGCTTTTGTTCTTCTAACTCGAGAGTCTTAGACTCAATCCGTTGCTTCTGTAAGCTAGCAGCTGTCCCGTTCTCTAGCGACAGTCCCCGATTATCAACAGCTTGGCAAAGAGGCAACTGATTAACATAGCTCTGATTGCCTTCTCGAGAACTCACATGATTCGAATGACCATCATCGTCATGGCTCTGGCTTCGTCTTAGTCTCTTTGATGGACCACCTAAGGCTCCACGATGGACTCCTCCACAATCCTCATAACCATCACCTTCATCATCAGGATCTTCGTTGTGGTGTTTCCCGTATTCATCATTATCAACATCATCAGAACTTCTAATCATCAACTGCAAAGATCGCTGTAACGCAGGGTCATGAGGCAAATGCAACCTGTTCCCATTATTATACGAACACATCTCTTCATAAAAAAGATGTTTCGAATTCATGACTTTCCTAACTTCATCTTTCTCTTTCGCATTCAAGTAATCAATCTTATCCAAAAGCGCGGGATTCTCAACAACTTCACATGAAGTTCCTCTACCAAGCATCTCATTAAGCTTCTTATACCGTTTATTAAGCTCATTGAACTTATCCTCACATTGCTGCGGCGAAACACGATAACCCCTTTCATCCATTGCCCTAGATACTAATCTCCACTTATTTTTCCTCTGAAAAACCGCAGATTTCTTCCTGTTATTATTGTTAAAACCCGAGTCTTCACCGATATAAGAAAGAGCAGTTATCATCAGCTTCACCATCTTATCCATCCATTTAACTCGTTGCCACGAGGAATTCTTCTTGGACTCGTTATGACCATCGACATTGTCTTCACTCGTCGAGTTCTTCCTCTTTTCGTCGTTATTGTACTCGGTTATTGGCAAGTTATGATGAACACAATCTTGACTTGTAACCATCAAAGTTAAGGGAAGTCCTGAGTCATGTCGAGCAACGGACTGGTCTTGATTCTGATTCTGATTCTGATTCAGATTGCTCATAGAGCCTTGAAAATCGAAACCCCGATACGATTTTTCACCAACGAACATTGTCTAATTGCGAGCGATTTCCTTCCATTTCCCAACTTCTACAGTTTCAATCCTCACTAATCCAAAATTCGAGTGCGCTGATTCCTTACAGAACCTAGATTTCTCCAAAATTGAAAATGACAGAACCTGAGACCTTTCTAAGCACTTAAACACATGATTATCAGACCAAACAACGCAACAGATTGAAACCTAAAATCGCTAAACATCAAAATCTAGTTCCATAAATCATTGCAAGATAAGAGCGAGATGTCATCTAAAAAAACAGAACAGACCTTCGTAGCAGAGAATCTAGGGTTTAGAGATGACAAATTGAAGAAGTGATTTTCTTCCGTAAGAGACAAATGCGTGTGGCGGACAAAAATATACAAGTTGAAATTGTGACAAAACACAAAAGTAAGTTTCTTGATATCCAAATGTATCAGAAGATACGTATGGACCCACAATTAATTTTATTAGCTTTTGTTCTTCTATATTTTTGGTCAATTTTTTGTTTATTAGCTTTCTATAATGTTTTTGACCCAAAATAAAAAGCTTTCTATACTCTTGTGTTTAGGGGAAATCCTTGGTATTCAATTTTAGATTTTAATAGAATTGTAAAACAATAGATTTTAAAGATTTTTATTAGATTTTATAGAATTCCATCAAAATACTAAGAAAATGGGTGAGAATTCATTCTTCACAATTTTTCATTATAATTCTATTAAATTCTTTTGAAATGACAAAGCCATAAAAGCTGCAGTATGTTTGAATAACACTAGATTTTAGTGGAATTCTTAATTCCATAGATTGAATAACACAAGAATTTAATAGAATTGAAAAAATAGATTATTGAATAACACTAGAATTTGATAGATTGTTCAATTCTTTCAAAATCAATTCAATTCTTAAATTGAATATCACCCCCTAAAAATATATCAATAGATTTCATGTCGCACAAAAAATGAAATCAATAGATTTCATGATAAATAATACATTAGCCAATTTTCAATGTTGTAGTTAGGCCAATGTAAAAAGACGGAAAAGAAAAAGAAGCATATATGTATAACAAATTGAGAATGTGTTAATTGTTATCTTAGGGCCTAAATAACCTATTGGGCCTTGGGCTAGATGATTTCATAATCTTTTTTTTTTCGTGTCACCAAAAATTCTCTGGGTTTTAAAATTGGACAATAGCGACGGTGAGATTAGAGAGTTTACGATTCGTCGATACCGAAACCCTGCGTGAAGTGTTTTCAGGTGAACTACTACAATGTCCGGCGAAGAAGACGCCACCGTGAGGGAGCCATTAGATCTGATTCGATTGAGTCTCGATGAGAGAATCTATGTCAAGCTCCGTTCTGACCGTGAACTTCGCGGCAAGCTTCATGTACGTATTCTTCCTTTGCCCTCGTTTGCTGAGTCTTGTGACACTACCTTCAATTTTGCGTTTTGTGACTACTAAGAACATGTCTCACTTTCATCTTGTTCAATTTTGTATCCAATTTTGCTGATTTTAGTGATTTGTGTCTTTTTGGGGGAAACTCTAGGGTTTAGTATCTTTTTCAAGTCTCGATTTTTTCAGCAATTTTGAAAGATTTTGGAGTCTCTTAAGTTGCTCAGTCACTTAGGTTTGATTATGTTTTTTGGTTTCTTGTTCTTGGTAGGCGTTTGATCAGCATTTGAATATGATTCTGGGGGATGTTGAAGAAGTTATCACAACAGTCGAAATCGATGACGAGACTTACGAAGAGATTGTCCGGGTACGTGCTATTCCCGACTCAGTAGGATTTTATGTTTAATGGTGTATGGTTTTGGATTGGATAGTTGAGGGATTGTGATGTGTAGATATCTCAGGGTAAGGATAATGTTAGAGAACTAAGTGTAGAATTGTGTGCTTAGCTTTCACATTTGTATTGCCTGTGTACACGCTTCAGTTCAATGACTGTGTAGTCCATTTACTTAACTCTGCCCGAATGGAGACTCAATACGAAAATGACAACTTCTTAGATCCTTGTATCCTACACTGGTCTTGTTACTCTGATTGATTAGCTGCATTAGTTTTGGATTGGATAGTTTTAAGGGGTCGTGATGAGTAAAAATGTCAGGTCAAGGATATTGTTAAAAAACATATGTAGAAATGTCTTTTAGCTTATACATTTATGTAATCTATGTACAAGTTTCAGCGTAATGAGTATGTGTCTTACAATTGCTTAGCTACTTGAGTTGTGAGACCCCCTAACTATGTATATCCTATACGGATCCTGTTGCTCTGATAGATACTAGATCAATATCAGGAGCAAATTTCAATTTGTCTGTAACTTGATAGTAGTCGCATTAGTTATTGAGTCTTCTCTAGTGTGTTAGTCTTTTGTTAATTTGAATTGGCTTTTTACTCTCTCTCTAATTGCAGACGACAAAGCGCACAATTCAGTATCTGTTTGTGAGAGGAGATGGAGTGATATTGGTGTCTCCACCCCTGAGGACAGCCTGAGTTTAAAACTCAAAATCTGAATGTTTTTAAGAAAGATCTTTCTGTGTCCTCTTTTTTTTTGGGAGGCTTTGTGACTGTTTGGTGTATTAGTGACTTGTTGTCTAAACTAAAAAAAAAGCTTGAAGAAGCTATGTTGCTTGATTCCTATTTGCTTTTCAAATATTTCTACCTCTTAGCTCCCTTTGGTTCATACAACTTTTTCTACTTCATCTCATTGCATGATAATTACAACCAAATCATCTGACTTCACAAAAAGATATCTGAAACAATATGCTAAGGATAGGTCATCTGCTTAAACAGAGTCTTCGCTGCAACAAGTTGGTCTGCGTTAACGTCCCGAGGTGGTCTTTAACCACTTAAATGACACTCCCTATGTCTATCTCCATCTCCATCTCCAATACAAGCTGCAGCAGTAGTTGTGTTGAAAACACAATCACAACTTTTGTAAGCTTGTTTGTAATCTCTAGTTTTGGTTTTTGAGTCGGTTAACTCCAAAGAGTTTACTTAACAAATTAATACGTTAATTTTTTTTTTTTGGGTTCTCACAACATTTCAAAGTAATTATTAAACAGATTTTATGTACTATTTATCTAATTTCATTCCATTTTTAAATTGGCTCACTAATTATATTTAATTTTCTTAAATTTTTTAAAATATTTCTTAATGAGACTCCAAAATTATATATTTAGTAATTACACATTTAATAACAAAATCTAAGATGTCTAAATAATATTAAAAAAATCAGTGATAGAATATTGTGTAGGGAAAAAAAATCCATTTAAATAGAGTAAGAAAATGAGATTCTATACACAAAGCGTTTCTTTTTCTTCTGCTCAACCCTAGAAAAGCTTCACGCCGAGTTTCGCAAAACAAAACCTTTGCTATTTTCCTCTTCCTACTATCTATCTCTGCGCCGCACAATTTCTCTGAAACTCAATTGATTCTTCTCCAAGCTAAGGTAAAAAGCTTCTTCGATTCTTCTCGTAGACTCATTATCGCTTTCGAATCTCTCCTCCGAGGTGTTTCGATCTCGATTTTGTTTAGAGATTGATGAAAGCTTAATTGATTCTCTTTTTGATTGTAGAGAATTTAGTGATTTGTGGGAAGAAGAATTTTGGTATTTAGTAGCTCTGGGGATTTAATAAATGGGGCGGAAGAAGCCGAGTGGAAGAGGTGGAGATGATGAGTTAGCTACTGCATCATCTAAATCGAAGAAGAAAGTTCAGATTGATGACGATGAGTATTCGGTAGGTACGGAGGTTTCTGAGGAGGTTAAAGGAGAGGAAGAGAAGGTTGTTATTACTGGGAAGAAGAAGGGGAAGAAAGGTGGTAAGAAGGATAATGATGATTTTGCTGAGGAGGAGGAAGAGGATGTTCCAATGATTACTTTTGTAGGGAAGAAGAAGTCGAAAGGCGGTAAGAAAGGTGGGGGTGTTAGTTTTGCTTTGCTTGAGGATGAGGATGATGATAAGGTGGAAGTAGAGGGGGATGGTGAGTCTGTGGGTGAGAAAGAGGAGGAGCCGGTTATAAGTTTTACAGGGAAGAAGAAGGATAAGAAAGGTGGTTTTGCGGCTTCGGCTTTTGATGCACTTGGTGGTGATGATGAGGATGATGATAAGGAAGAGGAGGATGATGAGTCTGTTGGTGAGAAAGAGGAGGAGCCAGTTATTAGTTTTACAGGGAAGAAGAAGGGTAAGAAAGGTGGTTTTGCAGCTTCAGCTTTTGATGCACTTGGTGGAGATGATGATGAGGAGGAGGAAGAAGTGGCTGCCATTACCTTCTCTGGTAAAAAAAAGAAGTCTTCGAAATCGTCGAAGAAGAGTAATAATTCGTTTAGTGCTGCTTTGCTTGGTGAGGAAGAGGAGACAGGAGACGGGAATGATGATGAAGAGAGCCCAGAGATTATGTTTTCTAGTAAGAAGAAATCTTCAAAAAAGAAGGGTAGCCCATCAGGTGATGACTCGAAAGCAGTTGCTGATGAAACTAGTAAAGCTAAATCTTCTGATACAAAGACTGAGGGGGTTGTAGAGACTGCAAAGAGTAAGAAAAAGAAGAAGAATAAGAGTGGAAGGACGGCACAGGAAGAGGATGATCTGGACAAACTTCTTGCAGAACTTGGAGAAGCCCCTGCTGCTGGACCTGCTTCATCGCCACCTGAAGAAGAGAAAGTTAAAGCTCAGCCAGAGCCTGTTGCACCTGTAGAGAATGCTGGTGAGAAGGAAGGGGAAGAGGAGACTGCTGCTGCAAAGAAAAGGAGAAAGAAGAAGGAGAAAGAGAAGGAAAAGAAAGCTGCGGCTGTAGCAACTTCTTCTGTTGAGGCTAAAGAGGAAAAACAAGAAGAATCAGTAGCTGAGCCACTACAGCCAAAGAAGAAGGATGCAAAGAGTAAAGCAGCAGAGAAGAAAATTCCTAAACATGTTAGAGAGATGCAAGAGGCTCTTCAACGGCGGCAAGAAGCAGAAGAGAGAAAGAAGAAGGAAGAAGAAGAGAAATTGAGGAAGGAGGAAGAGGAGCGGCTCAGGCAGGAAGAGCTTGAGAAGCAAGCTGAGGAGGCTAAACGCAAGAAAAAGGAGAAGGAAAAGGAGAAACTGGCGAGGAAGAAGGCAGAGGGCAAGCTTCTTACAGCTAAGCAAAAGAGTGAAGCTCTTAAGAGGGAGGCTTTTAAGAACCAGTTGCTGGCTGCTACTGGAGGTCTCCCTGATAATGATGTTGAGCCTTCCTCAAAGCGTCCCGTTTATGCCAACAAGAAAAAATCAGCTCGACCAAAAGTCAATGAATCTGCTGCTGTTCATGTGGATGAGGAGGTCGAGCCAAAAGAGAATCATGTGGATGAACCAGATTCTTTAGTTAAAGTGGTGTCAGCAGACACTGAAAAGGTTGATTTAAGAGAGTCAGTAGACACAGACGAGAAATCAGGAGGTGCTGAGGGAGCTCCAGAGAATGGGGTTGAGGAAGATGATGAGGAAGATGCATGGGATGCAAAAAGTTTGGATGATCTTGATATTAACTTCAAAGGTGATTTTGATGATGAGGAGGAAGAAGCTCAGCCCGTAGCTAAGAAAGAAATAAAGGACGCTAGGCCACAAGACTCTGGTTAGTATGAAATATATTTCTTTGTTCTCGTTGTGAATTATTAGGTGTGTGTTTTTAGTCTAATGTACTGAATTCTTAAGCAGCCCCTGAAGCTGAAAAATCAGCAGGCACGGGGAAGCCAACATCTTTGCCTGAAGTGGAAGTTCCTACACAGACAAAACGTGTTACGCGGGCAAAAGATGCCTCTAAGAAGGGTAAAGGCTTAGCTGTGAGTGAACCTAACGAGGGTGAAGAAAATCTCCGTTCTCCCATTTGCTGCATCATGGGTCATGTTGATACTGGTAAAACAAAGCTATTGGATTGCATCAGAGGAACCAATGTACAGGAAGGCGAGGCTGGAGGTATCACTCAGCAGATTGGTGCAACATATTTCCCTGCGGAAAACATTCGGGATAGGACTAAAGAACTGAAAGCCGATGCAAAACTTAAGGTGCCCGGTCTATTGGTTATCGACACACCTGGCCACGAGTCCTTCACGAATTTGCGGTCAAGGGGTTCAAGTTTGTGTGACCTTGCAATTTTGGTGGTAGACATCATGCATGGCTTAGAGCCACAAACCATAGAATCTCTAAATCTCTTGAGAATGAGGGACACAGAGTTCATTGTTGCATTGAATAAGGTGAGACGACTTGTCGTTCTTCTAGGATAGGAGTTTTGTTTTCTGTTTTCTGTTTTCATTCCTGTGTGGAAAACTAAACCTTTAACTTCCAGGTGGATAGGCTATATGGATGGAAAACATGCAAGAATGCGCCTATTGTGAAGGCGATGAAGCAACAAACTAAAGATGTTACAAATGAATTCAACATGAGGCTCACCGGGGTGAGCTATACCTCTAGAGTTCCTTATGGATGCCGAGTTATCATTTTCTGTACATATTATTCAAATTATTGTGTTTCATTGGTATTACAGATTATAACCCAGTTCAAGGAGCAAGGACTCAACACTGAGCTTTATTATAAGAATAAAGAAATGGGAGAAACTTTCAGTATTGTTCCTACTAGTGCTATCAGGTTTCAGTTTCTGTTTACTGTTTGGAATTTACTTTTCGCAAGACAAGTCATTTATCTAGAATACTTGGTTAACTGTGGATGTTGATATTTCAGTGGGGAAGGTATCCCAGATCTCTTGCTGCTGTTGGTCCAATGGGCTCAGAAAACAATGGTTGAGAAACTTACATATGTCGACGACGTGCAGGTCTCTCTCAGTTTTCTTTTAAGGAAAAATTGTTGTTGCACTACTTAAGCATGGGAATTCTGATCTTGTCTTGACATTGTTAAAACAGTGTACTGTCCTTGAGGTCAAAGTGATTGAAGGCCATGGTACAACGATTGATGTTGTGTTGGTAAACGGTGTACTTCACGAAGGTGATCAAATTGTCGTTTGTGGGTTACAGGCAAGTAGAAACATTGTGATTTTTAAATCCAAACAAACGATGCATCGGGTATACATAGAGATAGAAGAACTTAGAAAAGTGATTTATTTCTTCCTCTCCCATTTCAGGGACCTATAGTCACAACAATTAGAGCATTACTGACTCCCCATCCAATGAAAGAGTTGCGTGTGAAGGTATTTTCAAATACTCCACTTCATGTGTCTTGTTACTGTTAATTTTTAGACACATGGTTCATGCAAATGGCTTCCTAATTCCTTTTCTGTACACAACTTAAATTCCTGGTATAATGTTTCAGGGTACCTATGTGCATCATAAAGAGATAAAGGCTGCACAGGGTATCAAGATTACTGCCCAGGTGAGTGGATCGGCCTCACAGTAATTAGTTGCTAGCCTCTGAAGTTAATTTTACTAATGTTTCACAGCCTGAATGTCGTGTCCTTGTTTTTTGCTTTATTTATAAAAGGGACTTGAACACGCAATTGCTGGTACTGCCCTGCATGTGATTGGACCTGATGATGACATCGAGGCAATTAAGGAATCGGCTATGGAAGATATGGAGTCAGTTTTGAGCAGGATTGACAAAAGTGGTGAAGGAGTCTATGTGCAAGCGTCTACATTAGGGTCATTGGAAGCATTGCTTGAATTCTTGAAGTCCCCAGCTGTGAAGATACCTGTCAGTGGTATTGGTATAGGACCTGTGCATAAGAAGGATATTATGAAGGCGGGAGTGATGCTCGAAAGGAAAAAGGAATATGCTACAATTTTGGCTTTTGACGTGAAAGTGACTACAGAGGCTCGTGAGCTTTCAGACGAAATGGGAGTTAAGATCTTCTGCGCTGATATCATTTATCATTTGTTCGATCAGTTTAAAGCTTACATTGAGAATATCAAAGAGGAGAAAAAGAAGGAATCAGCCGAGGATGCAGTCTTCCCATGTATCCTTAAGATTTTACCTAACTGTGTCTTCAATAAAAGAGACCCAATAGTCCTTGGAGTTGATGTTCTCGAGGGTATACTCAAGGTATCCTATTTTTACTCTCCTTGAGTCTCTGTAACTCTCAAAAGTGTCGATACAAGTTCTAGGATTCACACTTTTCTAACGTTTGTCTTGATGGTTTTTAGAATGGAACTCCCATTTGCGTCCCCAGTAGAGAGTTCATCGATATTGGCCGCATCTCCTCCATTGAGAACAACCACAAGCCTGTTGACTACGCCAAAAAGGGCCAAAAGGTGGCGATTAAGGTAAAAATAGGATCATTCTTGTCAACAAGCTCGAAAATCTTTTGTTTATAGAGAGATGCAACAGAGTTACTATTGTTGCTGCGGATTCAGATTCATATAATCACGATGCTTTCTCTGGTATACAGATTGTTGCTTCAAATCCTGAAGAACAGAAAATGTTTGGGAGGCATTTTGAGATGGAAGACGAGCTTGTGAGTCACATTTCAAGGAGGTCTATCGACATACTCAAAACTAACTACCGGGTAACTAACTATCGACATTTAAAGGAGGTCACATTTCCCCTTCTGGATTTTCTTCAAATCATAATTTTTTTTTTTACTAACACAGTTGCCTTAAATCAAAATCCATTTCGATTGCAGGATGAATTATCCCTGGAGGATTGGAGGCTAGTTGCGAGATTGAAGACCTTCTTCAAGATACAGTAGATTCACCCCAACATTCAAATGTGTACTTTTGGAGCTCGAAATACTCACAGGGCCCTTGTTATGCCGTGTCTGCGTCGATGCAGAACAAACAGATTCATCTTCCTGCTTCTAATCGAAGCATGCACAGAAGATTTGAGAGAGGATAAAGAGAGACACGAAAGAGTGGGGTTTTTGTTTTGTTTTTGTTTTTGTTTTCCCTGAGAAGTGCTGAATAATTGGTTCATGGTGGCAAAATTGCAGGGAAGGGTCTTTGAGATATACAAATATCATCCTTACATGCCTTTTTGACTATTCACATTTTTGTTGAGAAGGAAAATATGATCGAATATGTGCTCTTCTCTAGTTATGATCTCTGTGTAGTATTCTTGAGCCTTCGGTTTAAGAACCTTAGGAAATAAGAAAGTTCAAATATTAGAGTATGTAGCACAGGAGTTTTGGTTTGAGATCAGAATTCTGTTAAGGTTTGGTGTAGCTAAAGAGAAAGTGCATTTTTAAGACGCAAGTCCATAACACAAAGATGCGTCTATGATATAAGCTGAAGAAAGTCAAAAGGGTTTGCGATATATCTAATTTAAAGGATTAATACAAATACTTAAAAAAAAACTTATATAAGCAAAAATATCTGATTTTCTTCTTGTAATAATATTTGGAAGTATAACTAAAAGCAAGCTCTTCCTCTTTTTATGGAGATGTGAAAGCATGAATGGAAATAATTAAGAAGATCATATAGTACACGACAATTGTTATAAAGTAGCTCTCTTTTTATCTTTTTGAATGTTGTCGAGATCATCCATATGTTATGTTCAATGACTCAATGCCATGAGATATCTTTCGAATTTTGTCCTTTGCTTTAATATTTGTAATATGATATTTTATTTTTCGTAACATAATTTTCTATAAAATCAATTTATTTAATTGGTTCAAAAACTACTAGCTCCAAGAAAAAGAAGCATATGATGATATGATCCAATAATATTGCTCTTCACTTATTCCTTTTTTTTTTTTACATAAAATTATAAGATTATATATGATCGATGACCAAAAAAATACCCACAATTTTGATTTGCATCTTCTATACACCACAATTTATTTCCACAGAAACCTTGAAGAGATAAAATCAAATTCTATGATTAAATTTTTTTTCTTAAAACAAAAAATTGAAATTCCATTCTGACATAAAGGTTGTACATTGCATTGTACACGTTATAACAAAAAGTCAAAAACTTCGCATTAAAGTTCCTCGGTAATTAAACAAACCGAGACTGTAATTATTTCATATACATCTTTACAATATCCACCGTAAAACATGTCTCTCAAACATTATCACATCATACAAAAAGTTACATCATATCCTTAATAAAATTAAAGCATTCAGCTTGTTTACATATGGTAAACATTACATGTTAAGTTTCATAGGTTTCCAACTAACATGATCGGCGATACATACCTTTTAGGTCATCACAACAATAATTTATAGTCCATGCAACCCAATCAGCTTAGTTAACCCATAGGTAACAGCCATAGCTAACCATCCTCCAAACAAAACCCTAGCCGACGACCTAACCACGGGCGCTTTCCCTAGGACCGCTCCTAGCCACCCGAAAGCCATAAGAGCCACGGTAACCGCAGCTACAACCGCAATAATCCTCACTCTATACGCCTTGACAAACGCAGCCGCCAAAAGCGGTACAATCGCGCCAGCGGAAAACGCTAGGGCGGACGCAGCCGCGGCTTGTGATGGACTAGGAAGCTTCTCTTTCTCCATCTCCCCATCTCTTTCCATCTGAGCCACCTCGATGTCATATTGAGAGTATACCGAGACAAACTCTCCGATGGCCATACTACAAGCTCCAGCGACCATTCCGGCGAATCCAGAGAGAATCATAGCCTTGACATCATGTTTCACGGCTCCAACTCCCATCATCAAAGACGCGGTTGAGACAAGACCGTCGTTGGCTCCTAGCACCGCGGCGCGGAGCCATTGAGCACGTTTGGAGTAGTCAAAGGTTGTTGATTCTTTTTCTATGTCCATGTTCATGTCACGACCTTGTTCCATTTCCTTTTTTGTTGGTTCTCTTGTGTGTTTTGATTGTGTTGAGTAGAGAATTGAGTAAGTGTGGAGAACACACGCCTAGGCTTAGTTCTATTTATTGAGATTTTTGAGGTGGAGATAAGGGGAGCATCATGATCACCTCTAAATTGTGTTTAATTTATTTATGGACGGTGACAAGTGTCAATATTTGCAAAAATTATAAAACAAAAATGAGAAATTTATATCGTAAATACTAAGGTTAAAGACAAAGGATCTAAAATTGTTGTAACTACAAAAGGAATAATTTATGATTAGTTATATTATATGTAATGAATAAATTTTGATGATAAAATATGTTTTGAATATTTTTGTGGGTCATAATATAGTATATAATTTACTTGTGTCATAATTATATGGGTTGTAAATTTGCATAATCTAATTTACTTACATCAATATAAGATATGATTTGTTATTTTTAATGTAACGAATAAGATATAGTTTATATATAAGTTTTAAATATTTACACGGGTCGTAATTTAGATACTAATTATACAGATCAAAATCATAAGGATTGTTAATTTCAACATCTAATATATTTACATTATTATAATTTCTTAAAAATATTTTATGATTTTATTTATTCAACCGCATATTTACGAGGATTCTAACCTGGTGTAGTGGTGTAATATAAAACGGAAAGCCAAAATATAAGTGATGTAGAAACCACATTTTTATGTGTTGTCACAATTTTTATATAATAAAAAATAAAAATCCTTCAGAGCTAACAAAATAATAATAAAAATACTTAGTGAGGCCAAAAAAGGCAGTTACAAATGAAGCTGTGTTGTGTCCTCTTCATGATCAAAGGCATGCATGTCTTCTAGAGAAAAAGAAGAACATAACTTAAATAAAGGCAAAAAAGTTAATTTCAACTTGTTCCTTCACTATACGCAATCTCTTTTTACCCAATTTTGTTGAACATATCTATTTCAACTTGATCCATTTATGATATTTTTATCATTCTTTTTTTCTTACGTAATATAATATAGTATCTTAATTAGGTGACACATTTTGCTAATGTTTTATATGTTGAGACTACTAATTATATATAAGGATCAGTCTCAAAACATATATATATATATATATATATATATGATTAAAACCGTTAATAATTTTTTTTTCCGATAGTAATTTTTTTTTTTCATATTTAGATGTTATTATATATAATGTGACAAAAATCTAAATATACTGCAGAGGAGCCATTATCTACAATATATTTTAGAAAATAAAATACCACAATATATATATATATATATATATATATATATGTCTGCTTTTGAGGTGTATATAAAAGCATCTAAACATTTGTAAAGTTTGTTTACAAAATTCATGAAAAGAATCCTAAATTAAAAATAGGGTATTCAGCTAAATTTTTTATTCTCTCAATTATCTATGCTTATAGGTCTCAGGCACACAAACCAAGACACGCCGCCTAAGACTGGAGGAACCCATCCTCATCG
>OVAF01001242.1:0-24306 GCA_900406245.1 Odontarrhena argentea | reverse complement strand
GCGCTATACGGTAGCCTACCGCCCGACTAGCGTATAGCGCATTTTAGAACACTGCTTTTAGGACTTTACACACTTTTATTTTAGAAAAATCCCATTGGTAAAAAATTGGCTTTTAAAACTTTTTTTTTCTAAAAAAGTCTCTACAGTCAGTAACTTCCTTTTACCAATCACCACCGTATATAATGTCTTGTTATGTTTAAGTCATAATTTTCAAAGCAATTTAAACATAAGAAATATACTATATATAATGTCTTGTTATGTTTAAACATAAGAAATCTACTATCCCTTTTTATGTAAACACAGAGATGATTACATTTACACATATACATATATTATAAAATCATAAGTTCAAGTGTTCAACAACCCCACAGTAAATACTTAAATATTTACATAACCACAACCGCAAACGAAAATATAGAAATCTTTTGACGTTTAGTAACTTGATTGATCTTTGAGGAATCCTTTCTTTCCGACCACAAGAGAACAATTTGTGTTATTCAAACTCCTGCATTCATTATTATTAAAGTAGTAAGTTTCTTGATTGAATGCTAAATCATGTAACTATGAATAATCTTTCTTACTTACCTTTTAAGAGTTCGTGATTGTTGATCGCTCATAACTAATAAATCGACCTTTCGATCTTGGACGATCTTGTGGATCATATTTTTGAAATCTCCGGCCTCTGTAAACGTCTCTGCTTTAATCTGTTTTGCAATATGAGGATAAACCATCTCAACAAATATTATATGATTCAATACATCATATTATGATTTGGTGTAGAGACTAACCCCATGATTTCCATATATCTTCTTGGCTTTCTCTAATATACCCAAAGCAATCTTCATATTCTTTTCTTGAGCCAGTCTTGTAAGTTCTGCACCTGCAAAAAACACACATATAGAGAACAAAAGATTAATTTTCAAATAAATACATGTCTTATTGAAAATTAGGAAGAAGTAGGACGACACTTAACTGGGTGAAAATGGATAGAAAATTTGAGCATAGCCAATTGATGAAGAATGTAAGGTAGGAGAAGTAAAGGAAATGTGGGGTTGTTTTGCAAAGATCATAACGTTGGACCTCTCCATGGTATCTTTTAGATTCATAAGGGCCCAAATGAGTAAATCATAACTTGAGTTGCTCTCGTCAATAATTACCATAACATTCTTCATCTTCTCTTAGTTTGTGTTGTAAGTAAAAATCTTCTTCTAAATGTTCCAATTTATACAAGGTTTCGAAAAGGGGAATATGTCTTAGAAACTTTTAATTAATAAAGGGAGTAGGTGATTGGGTGATTGAAAGCCATGGTTCAACGAATATATTCTTATTGTTTTTTTTTTTTGTCCACATTCTTATTGGTTTTTTTCATTTATTAAACAAAAATACATGCTAGAAAATCTAGGATTGGTCACAGGTTCATTAATGCTTATACACACCAGAAGATCTAGTGTTCGAAACTTAGGTGATGGTGCGATTTATTTAAAATTATGCACATTAGTGGAGGTAAACCTTACAAGAGATTTTTAGCATCGTCCAAGTAGAACTGTCTACCGTGATCAGATATATTGTAGGTGAAGACGTGGAGGCGTGGATTTATACGAGTCGATTAGAATTACTGTTGTTGAATCGTCTTTTAAAAATTTATAATAAAATAATAAATTAGATGATAAAAAAAAAATACACACAAAGAGTATTAAATTCTAAAGCAATCGAATAATATCTCCTAAAGCTATTAAAATAATCAATTTAATCACCAATTAAGTGATGAGATATTAGTTCTTAAATGGGTTTGAGTGGACCGTGTTTGGTAATTGCCCGAATACACGCCAGTGATGACATAACAAACACTAATTTATTTGTAGGGATTTAATCAAATATTAATTGGAGTTGGCCAAAACATAAAATGACCCTAATGACACAATTATCTAAAGAAATTATCAATGAGGTAGAATAATTTCTGACTTATCCAAATGTGATACGATGATTTCTGTTTCTAGAAGCTGACTCTTTCATTTGTTAAATAAATTGGTTATGTGATCTTTGCTACAAGCAACAAGCCTACGACTCTTTTATTTGTCATTATATTTCAAATTTAAATACTGATAAAAGTCATAAAATACTGATATATGCTATGAAAGTCATAAAATTTGTGAACGCATAGAGAGAAACACCATAATACGTTTTGGTAGATGTGATTAATAACTCAATTAGCAACAAGAATATAATTATTATTTGGTTTGTCAACGCAAGTTGATACTATTTAATTGGGAAAATGGAATTGCTAAGTAACAAGTTAAACAACAAAACAAGAAAAAGGTTTCGGTGGGTCCTGCAGAGTAAGCATGGTATTAAGACCAAACCGAATAGAATTGAATTGATCCAGCCACAATTTTTTGTCTTCGGTTTGAAGATTTAAACCAACCGACAAATATTTTTAAATGCTTTCGGTTTCTGGTTCAGCTTAGCTGGGCATCGTCATACCGGCTTTTGGTTTTATTCGTGTCTCTCTAACTCTAATCATGCTTTTTTTTTTCTTATAAACACTGCGATCGATTGTGATTCACAACTGCGATTGAATGTTATACTTTTAATAATTGCAAACTCCTGAGATTGATCGTAGCAATCTATAATTCTAATTTTGAATTGTTCAAAATTTTAGGAATATGATTACGATTAGTCGCACTTGCTATGATCGTCGAAAGAACACAAATTAATTCTCTCATTTCTTTCTTATCTATCTTCTTTATCCTTCTTTTGTTTCTCTTCACTCATCCATGTTTTGCTTTCGTAGAGTCATCAGTATTGTTATGTCAAAACTCAAAAGTAAAAAATCATTACTGTTTATTTAGGTGTGTATTTGTTTGGACTTTAATTATGTTGGGTGTGATTGGTAACCACAAACGAAGTTCCTACGGAAATAAACTTCGTTTGGGTTACCAATCAGCACTTCGTTTGAAACTTCGTTTGGAACTTCGTTTGTAACTTCGTTTGCAAACGAAGAAAAACGTCGTTTGTAACGTCGTTTCCAAACGAAGGTTTTTTAGGTCGTTTGACAAACGAACTTCGTTTGGACTTAGCGGTTGAGAAATAAAAACATATATAAAAGTTTAATTATAAATAAAAACTATAAATAGGTACAATTAATTTACGTATTTAACTAAATTCAACATAAATTTATTTTTTAACACTATTTGTATCAAATGAAGAGTATTTTTATTATTAATTAAAATATAAAAAATCATTTTTCTTTTCGTATTATTGGTAAACAATGATGATATTATCAAAAATTAGACACAAACTAATAAAATATTACTTAGCATTATTAAATAAAAATAAAAATTTATTAAATAGAAATATTTATAATCATCATAATCTATTAAATTTATATGAATAATTATATTTGATGATAATCTATTCCATGTTTTTAGATAAAAATATTCGGATTCGTGCACGTAACATATCCTATTTTTGAATAGGTCCAAAACGGATCTCGGATATTTCGTTATGGATTGATCACAAGTGAATAAATAAAATTTATTTAAAGAACAAATAATGTTTATTCATCACTTAAAAAATCTTATTTTATAACATAATTTTGGTTATTTAAATAATTATTTATTCTAAATTATAATTTACTTTGTTATCATATTTTTCATTTTCAAGAATCATTATTTACAACCATTATTTACTTAAAATAATATTTATCTCTTAAAAATTATATAAGAACACTATTCAACCGCAACTATGTTACCAATCACACATAAATATTCAACCGCTATCTCCAAACGAACCACTATCTCCAAACGACATCTCCCAACGAAGTTTGTTTGCAACCGCTGAAAATGCTTCAACCGCTAAATCCAAACGAGGTTACCAATCGGAGCCATTATTAATAACTTGGTCCAAAAATATGGCTCATTCCATTACGGCACAGCAATTTCAAATATGTGAAAGAATTCTGGCCCATCAATTGATAATTTCAAGATGATTCTGACACAATGCCAAACCCAATAAGAAAAAATGGTTTAATTCAGCGTTGCTCTCTGAAACTACTCTGTCCTTCACTCTTTGTTTTTGTTGCAAGCAAAATTACATCACGACCAGTGCAAAACTCATCTCTTGGGGAGGTTTATCTCTATGCAGAGTTAGTACTTAATTATAGCATACAAAAGTCATTACAAAAAAAAATATATTTCTTTAATGATGAAAAAAGAAGGATGACAATCAGCTACCAAAGCTTTATATATTAAAAAAAAAAGTTATTTTGTTAAGCGTTTTAAAATCACTCTGTTTGCAGATTAAAAGAAGCGAGCTAGTACACAACCAGGTATGTAGAGCCACAAGGTTTCATTTCTTTGTTTTCAAAGTTGCGAAGCAGGGTTGCGAATTTGGATTATTTAATTCACAAGTGAAATTGAAAAAATAATTAATCCCACTTTAATACGAAAAGAATATCCAAATTAAGAACTAGAGAGTCCCTTTTACACGTCATTATAACTTGTAAAGCACGCTCTACAGTCTACACGTCAAATTGAAATTAAACTTATATCTCAATCCAACGGCTGCGATGATTGTTTCACTTCATGATGTACTGTACATTCCGTAGTCCTCGCTACATCAAATCATTTTATCCTCTCAATTAAAAAACCCCACTCACATGGCCCCCCCCCCCCCACCAAAATTTTTTTTCAAAAAAATCAATGGAAACGGCGTCGTTTACTCATCCTTCTCCGGCGACTCTCCCGTCGTTTCTCCTCCTCTTCCTGGCCGTATATCTCATCGGATATCTGATAATTTTCCGGTCATGGAGATCACCACATTTAGGCGCGAGCTGCTTCACGTCATTCTTCCACGGCACACCCGCCGTCGTACTAGCCTCTCACGCCGTACTCACGAACTCACACTCCTTCGCTTCTCCCAACACCGCCGTGGAATCCGCCGTGCTCGACTTCAGCATGGCGTACTTCACAATCGACCTCCTCCACTACCTCATCTTCCTCCCAAACGATTTCCTCTTCATCCTCCACCACATCGCCACGCTCTACGTATTCGCCACGTGTCGGTTCGCCGTCGGTCACGGAGCACACGCGCTTCTCCTCCTCTTGATCCTCGCGGAGGCCACCAGCGCGTGTCAGAACGTGTGGACGATCACTGGTTACCGGAAAGATGACGTGGCATTGGCGAGGAGGGTCAGGGACATTTTGTCTCCTCCTTTCTACTTGTTCTACACTCTCGTTCGTGGACTCGCTGGTCCGGTCGCTCTCTATGAAATGGCGGCGTTTTACGGTAGTGGTGCGGCTGAGGGAGCTATTCCACGGTGGGCTTGGATATCGTGGCTTCTTGTGATTGGTTCTGCTATTTGTGTTAGTGTTATGTGGGTTTTAAGAAACTGGCTTGATTGGTTCAGTGAGAACAACTCTTCCAAGAGATTTAGTTAAATGATTTTGTTATTTCAATAAGAAAAATATTGTTTTGATTGGTGTGAAAACGTAGCTTATATGGCGCCAGTGTCCAATTGTCCATGTTCAATTTATTTGATTTATAATATTTGTACATTTATGTGAGTCCAACTCCTGATGTTATTTGTATTTGTTTGCATCAAGACTGTATATGTGAAATCTTATGTAAATATAAATGAGATTTACTGTTTGGAGAAACAAGAAAACTCTTTGATCGGTAGATTAGAAAATATATTTTTCCTTATTTTTTAAAAAAATATATTAATCTTACATAAGCTCAAACTTTTAATAATTTGCATATGTAATTTTCACTTTTATAATTTTTAAAAAGTCAGCAACACGCGCATTAGTTCTATACATTTGTGATTTGGCCAAAAGATTGCTGTATAACAATTTACAAATGTCACGCAATGTCACATTGCGAGCTCGTAGTCGTGGTGATACTTTGAATGACTCACACATTTGGTTTTTTTTTGTCAAACTCACACATTTGTTTATCTCTCAAGTAATCATATTTAAATGGGAGTTGACCTACAAAATCAAAATTTTATTTGAGGATTATGTGTATTTAATTTTTTTGATAATGTATATATTCCGTTGACAAAAATATTCTCTTATTGCTTATGAAGGGACTCCATTTGTTTTTTTTTTTGGCAACAATGTGGAATGAACTAATTGGTCCAACTTTTTTGTTAATCTATTTGGACAATAAAGTTATTTTTAAGTCTTTTTGTTTTCAGAAATTGCCCTCTATACCAAGATTGTGGCAAACAATCCCGATTTAGCGGCAATTCCATAAATAATATGGTGCAAAGAATGCATCGTATAATGATCACAATGCCCATATTCCAATAGATCAGATTTGTAGGGTCATGACAGTAAGCAGAAAAACCAAAGAGTAGAGTAGACATAGCCAAAATTATCCGACCCGAAATTATCCGAACCGAATCCAAATCCGAGTTTTGAAAATACCTGAATGGGTTCTAAATTCTAAACCCGAGAAACCGAACCCGAACCCGTACCGAATAAAAAACCAAATGGGTATACGAAGTACCCAAAATATAAATTAAACTTTACAAATTTAGATTTAACATCGGGTATTTTCATATTGTTTAAACGACTTTTATAGTTTTTATTTTTATTTTTTGTTCAATTCGTTATTATGACTATATCTGATATTTATACTATTTTTAATTAAATATGTAAATGATTTTATGTTGCATGTGTATGAAAGACAATTGAATTGAAATGGAATTTTGTACAAAAACATCTATTACATTCTTTTGTGTATTCGATGTTTTTCGGGATTTTCGTTTTTTTCTTTTTTGTTTTTTTTTTCGATTTTCTTTGGTTTTTCTGGTATTTTCGGGTTTTGCTTCTATATCTTTGGGTTTTTTTCCGGATAATACCAATCCAAAAAAAAAAAAATCGGTTTTCAATCAAAAATCCGAACCCAACCTGATCTTAATTTCTGGAAAACCCAAAAGATTAGTATATATATAAATCCGAAAACACAATACCCGAATTTCCGAACCCGAAACCCGAATGTCCACCCTAGAGTAGGTTAAATCGTTGAGCATAATTAAATCTATTGGGCCAAATCCAATATGAACTATGAAGGTTCTGGTAAACTGTCATATGACTGAGGGGCGTATACGGCGGAGACATACAATTCGATAATAGTCTTTTACCCCAAGAGCTTGGCCATAGAGTATTATTGTACTTTTGATCGAGTTCAATGAATTAATAATTGTCCCAAGAGGCGGATGAATCATTTAGGGTATGGTCGTATTTATAAGCTAAAAAATATACCTATCTTTTTAAGTGACATCCCTCAGATTAGAATAGCCGTTGTAAGCGCACTTGTATCGAAAGACTAGCCGTTACGCTCCTCTTTCCCCCTTTTTAAATCTTTCCGAAATAATTCGTTTTCTAAAATCATCATCAATCAAAAACCCTAGGCGACGACGACGACACTCGAACTCTATACTGAAATCCGCAGATCTCATTCAAATCGGTTTCCATGGCTTCCAAAACAGCGGCTGCTAAAGATATCATCACTCTCCACGGATCTGCTGCTATCGTCAGCGAGTTTTTCTGTGCGTTTCTCTTTTGCCATTTTTCATCAGTTGAATTTTCTCACTTCTTTTTTATCCTTGATTTTGATCCTTGTTGTTCTCCTTCTAGGTTACGCTGCGAACAGGTGAGAATCGGATTCGGATTTGAAATTCACACAATCCGTGACTATTTCGATTCTGTGATTTTGAAATTGATTCGTGTTTTTGTGTTTTTGGTTTCATAGTATTCTGTATAATCGTGCCCTTTATCCAGAGGAGAGTTTTGTGAAAGTTAAGAAATATGGGCTTCCAATGTTGCTTATCGAAGATGAATCCGTCAAATCATTCATGTCTAATCTCACTTCTCAGATCTCCGGTAAGCATTTCCAATGCTAAATTTGAGGATTCTCTAATAGAGAGAGACTGACCAGATTGTTGTCTAAAGAATGGCTCGAAGCTGGGAAGTTACAGAGAGTTGTGTTAGTGATTATGAGCAAAGCAACTGGTGAAGTCTTGGAGAGGTGGAATTTCCGGATCGAAACTGACGATGAAGTTGTTGAGAAAGGGTACTACTTACTTGCTACTTTTCTTCTCCAAGCTTTGATTCTTGTTTTGCCTCTTTTTCATCTTGTGTTTTGTCTCCTTCAGTGTTTCGAGGGAGAAGAGTGATAAGGAGATCATGAGGGAGATTCAAGCTATCATGCGTCAGATTGCTTCCAGTATTACTTACTTGCCTTGTCTTGACCAAACATGTAAGAATCAACCAAAATGATCAATGTCAACACTACTACTACATTTGGTTTCTTATTCTAATTGCACGTTTTTGTTTTAGGTGTGTTTGATGTATTGGCTTATACTGATACTGATGTGGCTGTTCCGTTCACCTGGATCGAAAGTGATCCCAAGTTGATTGCTAATCCACAGATGGTCAAGTTACACGCTTTTGATACCAAGGTAAGAAAAAGGACAAAGACGCCTGAAACCTCTAATATTCACTTGCTAGTAGTGTCTCTTAATTAAGTGCTTCACTGTCCGTTCTTTGTAGATTCACAAGGTCGACACCCTTGTCTCATACAAGAACGATGAGTGGGATGAAGAAGAGTAATAACACAAGTCACAAGGCTCCTTATTCAGCTTGGCGTTTATCTCTATGAATGTTCTTGAATGGCAAGTGAATCCTTTATTCACCTATGTATCTTCTTTCTGAATTGTTTGACAATCCTGTACCTGTGATGTTGTGTTTGTCCAAAACTTATCAGCTTTTTCATTGTCCCAATGACCATTTTATTTACCAACCAGATTTTTGATAGTCTTGGATTCAACATTGATTTCTGAAGCCAATCAAATATCCCTTGGCAATAGTCACAAAGGTGGAATGTACAGAGAAAAGGATATTTACAGGCACTAATGGAAATATTCTACAATCAATACATTTGATATTTAGATTGTCCGTATTCAAGCACTCAACACCAAACACTAACGTTTTGAACCTGGCTTGCCCCCTGGAACCAGTTGCCAACAAAACTTGAAGTATTGAAGATGATGAATGAATAGACCAATGCGGTAAAACCATTCCCGTGACCAGTGTGAGTCCACGCAGAGGAACCAAAATAAGACCAAATATGTAGAAATGCAGACTGCAACTACACCATGTTTATCACATCTTCACCCTCTACTTCTTCTTCCACTTTGGCCTTCTTAGATGCACTTGGCTATGAGACTCTGGGAGGTGCAACAATTAATCAGTAGGAAGACAGAGATGTAACTCATTACCTCAAAAAGGTTACAAGATGGCCTCTGAAAGCACAGATTATCTTATGAGACATTAAAGTATCCTAGACTGTCTGAGGTCCGCTAGCTGAGAAACAATCTCCAAGTCCATGTATATCATCTTGTCTGGAGCCTGATAATTTGTTGCATGACAAATCTTAACCAGACTGTATAGAATAACACCTTGAAATGTTTCATATCTGCTTTCTGTTGTTTTGGATTGAATGTTATTCCTCAGATCAGCATCAAGGTCACTAATAGCTGATTCATAACCGCAATGTTACAAAAATTAACTCTACTCAGCTGACATATTTTCTTTGAGATATGACTTGTGAGATTTTGTTCCTTAGTGAACACCTAAGGTAGATTTTTCCATCTCTCTCCGTCTCTTTGCATTGACCATTTTGCTTATCAACCAGACTTCTGATAGTCTTTAGATTCATAACAGATCTCCAAAGCTAATCAAGTCTCTCTTAACAATAGTACCAAAGATGAAATGGAATGTACAAAGAAAAAGAGCATATATGCAGTGACTGAAATGGGAAAAAGAGTTCTTTTCTAGCTTTCTGCAGTAAACGTCTTCTCATCTCATTCCTCGGTATAAGACACCGGGTTGAAGATCATCCATATTGTCTATGTTCTGAACCATGCCGTCTATGTTCCGAAACCCATCAAACTCTCTCAGACATGTCCATCCTCTTCGAGCCAAGAAATCTCGGTAGTCTTCTTCTGTATAAAATATCTTCTCCTCTTGATGGACTGGTAACGCATCGGATTCATCATAGTGACACACTCTGACAGCTACCCCTGAATTTTGTTTTAGATATTGAGAGAAACTCTAACCGGAATTACTCTGGATGAATAGCAGAGGAAGACTTATTTGATTACTGCAGCGAATTTACCTTCATCGACGTGGAGTGTATAGTTTCCTAGAGGCATGTCTCGGTCAAGAGAGCGAACAACCTGTTCTTCATCTTCTAGCCAAAAAGCTCGTCGTGTTCTTAATCTAAATGCGGATCTGATGGCTTCCTTGATAGCTTCAGCAGTACCATCAATCCCAACTCTTCTAGTATAGTCTCCAAATTTCACTGTTATGATCCTCCCAACAAATGGCTGACCATCACCACCTGCTTAAAACATGAAACCGAGAAGTAGTTGTCAAGAAAAGAACCAAGAGAACTCAACAAACTCAGAAGTTCATAAATGTCCAAAAAGTTGATGAAAGCAAAAAAGTCATACTATTTTCAGGGGCCTCTCTCCAATTCCAGGGAGGAACTCCATCCGGTGTGACGGCATCAGCAGAAGCAATGGCGAGAGGATGACCATCATGATCGAGCCGCGTTTCAAGATTTAAAGCTGGTCTGCCATTTGCTGGACACAGATATAACTCAATATCAATACTAAACTACGTGCACAAATCAAACTAGTCCACATCATCACTGACATTTTTTCCTTGTTGAGTTGTTGATATAAATTCAATTTCGTTTCTTTGATATACAGGGAATCATAAGTTACTGCGCAATGTGCTTACAACATCGTTTAGATCAATAAATACCTCAGAGTAGTCCCGCAAATAAGAGGAAAATCGACCTTTCGAATGGATGCACGAAACAATGATATATATACTCAAGATTTGATGAAAGTACCTTCAACAGATGCAAAGGAAATGCCGGTTTCCTCAAAACCTACAGGAAGAAAAAGACGACCCAAATTTAGGACCCAAACAAAAGTCAATAGTTTAACCAGGTCAAAATTATTTCATGGCAGGTTGCACAAAAAAGGAAACAAGCAGTCTCTTCTTCTCAATCCACTAACAAGTACCCCAAATCTGCAGAAAAGAAAACCCTAATTCTATAACAAGAAACTATTATTCCCCAAAATTGAGCAAAAAAGACTCCACCTTTATCTGTAAATTGCATGAAGGAATCAACTTTAGGAGCAGAAGAAGGTGGTGGTGGAGTGGTGGGACTCTTATACAAAGCCTCTTTCTTGTTTCTTTCACTAAGAATGTCTTCAATCTCTTTGTAATACGACATCTTCACTGATACACTTGCTTTATCATCTTCTTGATGCTTAGCTTTCTTAAACTCTTTCAACATATTCCTCCACTTATCCGTACACATAGCCGGAGATCGATCAAACCCTCTGTCTCTCATCTTGCTCGAAATCTGTTCCCAGAGATGTTTGTTAGATTTCGATGTGTTGAAAAGACCATCCATTTCTCTGCGTAGTGCTATTAAGCTTCGAGTTTCTTCTTTTACCCATGTCTCTGCTCGTTTCTTCGGTGCTTTGATCTCGTGATCGTCCCCACTACTATCTCCCACCATCATCTGGTGATGCTGTTGATCGATCATCATGTCTATCCCCCGAGGACTTGGAGAAGAATCGGTTATGAACATGTTTCTGTTTCTGCCACTAAAAGTAGATGTGGAGAAGACTTTAACTTTTTCTTTTTCAAGCTCTCGACTCTAAGACCTCTATTTATTTGTTTATTGAAGGATCCAGAGTTACAAACTTTTTTATAAGCCAAATAAGCAAATCTTTTTTTATTGTAAAAGAAAATAGAATATCCAACAAATTATAGAGAATTTTTCAAGCTAGCTGAAGAAGATCGTGTCCTGCCAAAGCTTTCGACACAGTAGCACACCTGAAATAACCAGTCATGGAATCAGTTTTTAATAAAGATCTACATCAAGGAATCAAATTTAAGATGTGTATTCTCTTACCGTCGCTTTATCATCTCGGTCAAGAAACAAGACAACATCTTCTTCTTCAGCTTTCTAACACAACATATAAACTTTTTTACGGCTTCCAGTAATGTACCATCATCGTAAAACTCTTATTTTGCAGTCTCCAATTAAGTTGCATCCTTTCTCAAACCAACTAAGTGTCGATGTAGATCAACATCTTCTGGCCTCTTGATGGTTTCAGCAGTACCACTACCATCAATGCCCAAACTTCAGCAGAGTACAATCAATGCCAATATCATCTCTGCGTGCTGTAAAACGCTACTCTTGAATATCACCAACTCTGCCTGCTGTAAAACACCACTCTGCTTCTTTCTTGATTATCACTATTCTACCATACTTCTTTTTCCTGATATGATGCCCCAACTCTTTTTTGTAGCCTCAAATTCATACTCAACCCACCCAAACAGCTGAAATCACAACCTACATGATCTTTCTTCTTTTCTAGCCCCCAAATCGACATGCCAACCACCAATACAGTTGACAAACAGCAGCCTGCTGTGAACACACTACTCTACTAATTTCATGATATTTCTCTACACAATCTTTTCTGTTTCTGAACTTCCTCAAAACACATTCCCCATGACATTACTAAGTCTCAATCAAGACAGCAGACTACATATTCTTCACTACATATTCTTCACTACATATTCTTCACTACATATTCTTCCCTAACCAAAATGACAAACCTATTCTTCATACTCTCTTCCTTAACCAAAATGCGGATCTGATGGCGGGCTCTACTTGATGTACCTTTACACACCAATCTACTCTACTACTTTCTCAGATCTTACTATTCAATGACCATTAGTTTCCCGACTTTCTCAAACCAAATTACGTACTAGTATATATATATACAGGATGCTATGGCAACTACATCCATGGACAGATACAGCTCTCACAACCTACAGCCTACCCATGAAGAACAGAGCCATTCAATTCAAAGAGAAGAATGGCTCAGATTATAATTTTTGTCCTTACAAAGATAACTTAGGGGGTTGACTTCAAACAATCAGAACACACAAGCTCCAGACAAAAGGTCTCTACGTATTCACCGTCATTGATGCACCGACCACATTGAAAACACCTCGGTATGCAAAGAGAACATGCACGGCATTCAACAGAACCTTCCACCTTCCCTTTACAATCTTCTGCTGGACAGTCATACACAAGCCTCAAATTCTGACATTTTGGGCACATCTCAATATCCAGCAGCCGGTCATCATCACAGGACACACATGCATCTCCTATATGGTAAAAACGGGGCTTCTGAACAGTCTTCTCAACACCAATGGCTATGTCCAATAAATCAAACAATTCATCAAAATGCTCTTTAGTCACTCCATAGCGGCCTCCAATTCCTAAATGCTTCACTCGAAGCTTTCCCGCAGACTTCATATCCTTCAAGATTCTCAAAACACCGTCGATAGTCATCCTTGTGCATCCAGGTACGCTAAGCTGTCAGTCATAATACAATATTAGATTTAAATAAAAACCCACATATCAATTCTACCACCCAAGCACTTCAAAGAAAAGCTTACAGTTCATATTAGAAATTAGCAGTAAATAAAGATACAGCTCACCTTGACTACTTGAGGGTTGCGCTCCAACACTCGCTTAAGTCCATCATCTGTAATTCCCGAGCAACCTACAAGCCTTAAACACTGCATAGTGCCCTGAGCCCTATCAGTTAGATGCAGTAAAGCCTCGTCTGTAATCTTCTCATTCAGTGGTTGACAAATGTGGATATGTTTCCACAGTAGCGAGTCATCACGGACAGTGGTATGAAGAGACTTGCTGACCATACTGACCGAAAGAAGATCTTTCACTCCCAAATGGTAAAGACAAAAACCAAACGCCGGATGAACGTTTGTAATCTCTTCTCCATTGGTGTAGCGATCACTGCTTCCTTCAACTTCACCACCATTCCTGGTATCCTGGAGGCTTAATACCTCATCCACACTGGTAGCAGATACGAAGGCACCGTGACAAGACCCATCACCACTCAAAGCGTGCAATGACTCCCATCCATTATTATACAAACTATAAGTCTCTGGGAATTCCTGAAACCGCATTGCATTGTTCCAAATGAAACTCAAACCAGCAAAAAGCTGGTGGTTTCCATGATCAAACCCACTATCATCTCTGCCACATCGGGTATAATCAACCTCCAAGTCCTCAAGCCATCCAGTGATTGCCGTAAAGGTATTGTTGATATCCATACCAAAGGGATCAGACGGCAAAACATCAAGTATGTCAACAGAAGCCGAATCTGGGACGTAATCAGCTTTATCGAGAGTTGAACACCAAGGGTGGGAAAAAAGATTGCCATTTCTGTCAGAAATCTCATACCCATTGGCTATCTTCATCGGTGAAACCTTGGTTTCCTCAGATAGACGGGAAGAAAAGTGTCTACGTGAAAAATTCAAAGCCATAATCTACCAAACTCTAAATATATATACACTTGAAACCTAAAATCCTTTTTTGTACAGAATCTATACCCCTAAAAACTGAAAACACCCTTAAGATCAAAGATCAGATCCGAAAAAAGCTAAGTTTTTTTTTTTTTTTTTTTGAAAATTCGAGAGATTTGAGAAGAGGATCTATGGAGAAAAGAAAAGGAAACTCTTTTGATTTCAGATGGCAACAAAAAAATACTAGGCACCAGAAATTTGAAGAGCTTCCTTAAGAACCCTAGAACGAAACGGAATCGCTAGAAGAAGAGACGTGTCAACAACGAATCGGGTAACAAAAGAATGAATGAATGAATTGAACTCTAACTTTTTTTTTTTGGTTTTTTCTGGTAAGTGTACCTCGATCAAAACTAGGGTTTCAAGAGATTTCGAAACCTAAATCGTAGAAAACGATAAGAGAAAGAGGAGATTTTTTTATGATTCCCAGAACAACACGATGATCAACGGCAAAATCAAATCGAACCGCCGCGAAATAAAAGCAAAGATGAGAGGAATTGGAAATTGGAAATTTGGCAGAAGCGAATTCGATTGATTCAACAAGAGAGAGACCCAACGGGTTTGGTGACCGAGTCAAGCGACAAAATCTCCTCTCTGTTTTTTTTTTCTAGGGTCCAGATTTATTTTACGATAATAAAAAAAAAAAATGAGAGATAGGATTTTAGGGTAACCGTGAAATCGTCAAAGTCTCTGAATTATTGACACGTGTCGTTTTTCCAATTCTCTGTCATTCTTCTCGCTATTTGATCTGTCGACCATTTGGATGGAACAATCTCTCTCCTTTTTTCTTTTATTCTTCTCTTGTTTTTATTCAAGATAAAATACTGTATAAAACATGATTAATTTCCTCATTAATTTTGTCAAACACACTTCATTTATTTATTTTCTGCCTTTTTTTTTTCCCTTCAAATTCCTCATTTCAATTTAATTGTCTTTTGTATAGTAAAATACAATTTAATTTTTCAAATTAAAGAAGATATTAATCCAATTTCTGATAGACTATATAAAGATTATGTTTTTTATGGTGTTTCATTATTTTTATTTTTTTCAATCCTATATTAATATTGATTGGATTACAACCAACTGGTTAATTTAATAGCCAAATCCTACATAATGTAAATGGCGGAACTTAATTTTGAGTGCATTCTTAATAATAATTTTTTTTATGATGTTTCATTGTTAGGTGAAAACTTAATAACATTTGTGTTTATTGAAATTAATATTAATCAATACATATTGCCATGATTCTGAGACATGTTTGCATTTATTCAAGGAAAGTTGAAAAAATAGTGTTCTGCTTTGAAACCACACAGATTCACAACAAGAGAAAATAAATACATAACATAGAAATTAAAATAGTAATTATATGTAGGTAAATTATATTAAATACGATCAATTAAACAAACCTATAAAGCCTAATTAAAACTTGGCATGGCACGCAAAGCACAAATCAGATGAAGGAATGGGTAATTAATTAACTATATCTATGACTTAAGCATGTCTAATAAGAGAACAAAGGAATGCATTTTGGTTTAGCAAACACGTAAAGTTTGATTTATACCGGTTTTTAGTAAGGAAATGCTTCGTGCAAGGGGATAAACTTCCAACATTATAAGAAAACTCCAACTTCCAACTTCCAAGATTCTTTGTTTCTTTATGACATGGTCGGTAATCAAAATGAAAAATATTGATCAAGTGAACGATTAGTTTTTTAAAATGGAACATCATACGTTCAAGAGTCATACGTCAAATGTCATGTTGATAGTTTTTTTTTTTTTTTTTTTTTTTCATTTTTAGCAATATATTTTCAGTCAAGAAAAATCTATCTATATAAAAGATGATAAAAGTCTGACCAAAAGCGAAAAAGATTGATTAAAAACCTTAACTTCTATTGTTAAAACTTAGTTAAAGATGNGATTTTTTTTTTTTTTTTTTTTTTTTTTTTTGTAACTGAACCTGATATATTGTTTCTCAACAGGTTTTGGACCTTTCACAGTCCCAATTGTTAAATGTTGTTTTTTTATAGATATCAACAATAAATGAGTGTATTTCTTTTCAAAAGAATAAGAGAACAGAGTCCACCTAGAGGGGAGGTAGTGGTGGAGGCAGAAAATTATTTTATGGGATCGTATTATAATTAATTATAAAATAAAAAATAATTATTTAAAATCAAATATTTATTAGTTTTATTATGGTTATATGTCATATACTTCTTGTGTTCTTATACAAAAATGAAAAAAACATAAAATTCGCTATATATTTTTTTTTTTTTATCTAATATGATGTTTGAACGATATACAAGTATTAACGTTATTTCCTCTAGCCAACGTCGACTCCGATGTTGGCCGTACTTCTACTTTCTATTTATATAGTTTATTAGATTAAGAATAAATAGTTATGAATTTCTTTTCTCTTGCGCAAAACAAAATTTTGTTTGTTTCTCGCATTTGTTTTCTCTTTCTCTTGAAGAATGTTTGTCCGGCGTTTGATCAACGATTTGGGTTAATTTGGTTGATTTCGATTCGTTGAGTGAAATCTCTGGCGGTGTATGAAATTTATTTTATTCGTATGAATTTCAAGTTCTTTAACCGCCTTGGATTTTCTTCTATCCAATTGCTATTTGGATATCGTTCTCCAATTCCTATAGCAAACACCCCCATCACTCTCTGGGGAAAAAATCCGATGTCGGTCGCACATATCGATTGGTGTTGGTGACACACATTTCTTTATTGATGTATGTTCCATTTCGAAGACACATCTTCTATGGCAACAAACACATAGGAGAGGGCATTTTAACAGTTACCATATATGGGATCGTGAGACTTTTTTCCGGAAACGGCTTTTGAATTCAAAGGGAAGAAAATTGATGTTCAGTAAGGAATATTTTTACTCAATTTGAAGTTAATTGGGAGTAGAGTAAAGTCATTATTTCATCAAAAGACCTTGAAGTGTTGGTATCAGCTTGTCTACGTTTCAAAACTTATGTCAAACACAACGGGTTCAAAAAGAGTTCTAGCCAAGATGTGCTAGATAAAGTCACACCTTGCATTAGAGGAAGATCTATGAAGAAGGAAAATAAAGTTTCCATGTCGTTAGCGAGTAAAGTTTTATTTGATACAACATCGTCAAATTCACTTCTTTAATTATGTCGTCCTCACAAATATGACGCATATATCTGCTTATGTAAAAATTTGTTCTTTGAAAAATCTGTATTTTGACTTTGTATTCTTATCTTTTGTAATCAATGGTTAAATGTTAATGAAATGACGTTAAAAAAATGTGTTCTTCTTAGCTAATTATATATATATATATATATATATATTTATTATAAAACAAAGAAGATTTCTACGTAAATAGTTAAATATAAAAAAATAAAATAAATGATTATATGAAAAAGAAAAGAAATTTTTTTTTTGGCAAATGTTAGAGTGGGGTTTTGAACATATCTAATGGGGTCAAAGTTCGTAATCTCAAGACAAATCACCAAATAAAAATGCCATTTACAATGGCACAAACAATAATTTTAAAAGGTCATGGGGTCAATTGACCCCATGATTTCACTGTAGCTCCGCCCCTGAGCCTATGCATGTCAAATTTGGACTTGCGGTCAACTTCTCTTTATTCATTATGGTACATTGGTAAAGTTCTTTCGTCTTATATTGTAGGTGACAAGTTCAAAACTTTTTTTGATATTCTTAGTATCATTTTTTTTCTCTCTTAAACACATAATTAATTAATAACCATAAAGTTTTATTTATTTATTTAGGGTTGTAAATTCTGGCTCTAGAGAGAAGTAATCTTTCTCATATATTCCTATAACTTGTGTCCAAATAAAGTATGTTGTAGTTTCATCCCAAACAAGGATGTTGGTATGTCGTGAAAGAATGTATATATAAGCTTAATTTTTTAATAATGTAAAAAATGGGTTGATTGCATATTAATTTTGATAGACGTGTGGACTTATGTACTTTGGTTAATCTATAAAATTACAGACATAATTCGGCCAAGAGATTAACAAAAGAAATAAGCAAATGTTTTTTTTTTATGGACCATAAAAGAATTATGTTAAGCCCGGTTTAAAAAAATATTTTGATAATTAAAAATAGACTTCTTGAGCGGGTCAAATCCACCCAATGGCAGAGTAAACTTTTTCTTTTTATTAGCAAAAAATTCACCTTGAAAAACTCACATATTAAAATAAGAGTCAATAAGCCAAATAACCCTATTTAGGTTTCAAATTAGGCATTTGACCTCATTACATTAGTATTACTATTTAGGTCACATAACTTAACATCATGCAAAATGACAAAAATGCCCTTTTGGAAATGAAAATCAAATGTAAAAAAGAGACAAAGATGTGTAGAGAAAAAGCTCAGATGCACAGAGAGAAAAAGTTGGGCATATATAGTCCAACAAGAGAGATAGAGAGGTGTCGTGTATTAATGAGTAGAAAAAAATATATAAAAAGATTAAAAGGGATGGTGATGTTGTGCTGGAACACGAAATCCAGATTGGTAGATATACGGTGGTAGACAACTGATAACTATGTTAACACATATATATATGATGAATGTTATGTATGTATGTATATATAAATATATATATATATATATATATATATATATAGATGAATTTTATGTATATAACATATATGATGATGTTTAAAATATATTTTAGCCGACTAACATGAAACTTATACTTTGAAGATTGCAGCAATATACATAACAATCATACACATAATACCTCTCATAAACGTTATATGTTTTTATAGACAGTTAACAACTATTTAGAAATAAGAAGAGTGATCAATTATAAATCAGTATGCCACATTCAATGTCAGATGACTAACATGTATAATAGTCAATAACAAGTTATTGATCGTAATATATAATACCAACATTAGGCCGATATCCTATGCATTAGACAATTAACAAGAATGTTTACGTTACTAAATACTTTATCAGACATTAATAAAATAGTGAGCGCATTAATTTTATTGGATGTTTTTGTTAACTTTTAGCAATTGACTTGTAACATATACTAAAAACAAGTACAATACCGAAAACAAGTATACATAATCCATTGGTTAGATTAATACAAACAATGTTAACTGGGGAATTATATAATTACATGAGTAAAATTAAATTTATATAAAAACATGAAAGTGTATGCATGTTGAAATTCCTAATTAAAGAAGAAGATTGAAGAAGAACAATTACAAGAGTCATCAAGTGGACTTGACCCGTAAACCATAAGAGAAGTTTCTCTTTAGATGATGATGAAAAACTAATGGTTTTCAAAATTGTATAATAAAAATAGCAATTAGAACAATTACAAAAAAACAAAACAAAACAAAACAAGAATGAAAAAGAAGAATGAAAGAACATGAAAGGGGAGTAAGATAAAGCAGGGATGTGAGAGTATGAGAGGAAAGAAAGGATAAATGTGTAATTGAGGAAGAAATGAGAGAGTGTGAGAGGAAAGAGAAAGAGTTGTTGGTAAATATATGGGTATTTTGTTCAGATATACATAATTTTTAAGGTTATCTCTAATGGAGATGTTGGAAAAAAAAAAAAAAAATCAACTGCTTAATCTATACAATGAGGCGGTTGAAAATTGAGAGAATAATTCGTGAATTCATAATGGTTGAATTCTTTCAACCTGTTTAATCGAAAAACAAGGGGTACGCAGCAGACACATGGCTGATTTTGGGAGAATAAAATTATGCACGTCAACATAGTTTTTATTTAATCCAAAAATTCTGTTTTTTTTTTTAGATAGGGATATGTGTTGAACTGTGATTGTTCAGAAAATTCTAGTTATTCTTATCTCATCTAAATTATTGAACCCAATCATTTTGATAGTGAATTTTTTTTTTTTTTTAGAAAAAATATATTATATGAAAACATAGAAAACGAGATTTTTACAATATTTTTCCAATTAACTTCAAATAATCTCTTATTATATCGTTAAACACTTCTTTTTTGGGTTTAGTGAATTCTAACAATAATTCTTATAACACACAAAATTCTACTAATTACTTTTTAACTACCCAAATCCCAACAATTATCAATTTCAAAATCAATTTTCCAACTAACCCTAAAATATATCAAATTGTGGTTTTCCACCAAACTTATTAATGCCGCCAAATTATCCTCCCTACTATGGATCGTTTGATATTCATCTCAAACACCCTCTAATTCTTCTATTCCAATGGGCAACGAAATCGTTCCAAGTGTTGGAGTAGTTGACTTTCCCGAATTGTCTACACAAATGGCTCTTGGTGGTATGAGTGGTGTTAACAAAGCTACTCGAAAAAACCCCAAATGGACTACAGAGCAAAATCTGGTGCTACTCAGTGGGTGGATTAAATACGGAAAATACATCATTGCTGACATAAACAAATAAAGTGAAGCATATTTGGGTAAAATTGCTGAGTAATGTAATGAGCATTGCTCATTTTATCCTCCGCGTGATGAGAGTTCGTGCAAAAATCATTACAACTATATGAACAAAAAAGAAAAAACTAAGCAAATGGACAAGCGCTTAAGATAACGCGAGGCGTATGGAACAAAGTGAGAGGTCAAAGAATGATGTACTAGCCAAAGCGCATGAACTATATTCCAGTGGTAAGAATGAACGGTTTAATTTAATGTCAGAATGGCTCGCTGCCCGTGATAAACCACGTTATGGTAGCCATGTGGGAGGAAATACTGGTTCCGGAAGTAGTGGAACCAAGAGAGCTCGCAAGAGTGATGCAGATGACTCCAATCTGTTGGATCTAGTGCTCGCCCAATGGGGAGGAATGCAGCTAAAAAAAAATTGTAAAAAGAAAGGTAAGGTGCATTGTTGGAAGTGGTCGATGTAGAGTGGAATGAATTCAAACAATACAAACAGAAAGAGGTGGAACGACTGGACAAGATAGCGATGAATCAAGAGAAGGCAAACCAATTGACGAAAGAAAAGACTAAGGTCAAGAAGTGAAGATGTTCATGAAGCGAAATGAAAAAGAGCCTCTGGACGACGAGAACAAACAGCTATTGGAGATGTTACACCCTGATATATGAAGATAAATTTATGTCAAGTGGTCGCTTTCTCTTTAATAATGTATGTCAGATACCTGCTTGAATGTTTTTCTTTTTGTTTTCATGTTGGTTTGTCAGTATTTTGTGAACTTTATATCCATGACTTTCGGCTTGATATAATTCAATCCTTATGGTAAACAATTTCCTCTAAAGAAATGTACCACTGGGAAATCTCAGTGAATAACGAGTAATCTTTTAGTTCTTAATTCATCTCCAAAAATTTTAATATTAAACACATAATTATACCTAAAGATCTTCATATTCTGGTTACTAAAGTTGGCAAATAAAGGAAAACTAGGTTACTGTCCACGCCATGCGTGGGTTCAATGTGATATAAATATATTTTTATATATTGAATTTAAAAGATGATTATATGTTTTGTATGTTTAAATTTTTTATTTCATTTAGGGATTGAGGGAGTAATTTCTTACTATTATTGAAGTTGTATAATAAATAGTGTGAAAAGAAATTATTCTTAAAAACCATTAAGTTAATAGATGTCTCGGAAGAAACGTAATAAGTAAAAGTACAACAATGAAAACTCATTTGATTAACTACTTGACGTTTCCAAACACTTCTTTATAGATGACATTATTGGTTTTCTTCTGGATCTTTCCTTCTTTGTCTGTAATCAATATTTTTAGTCCGGATCTTGATTTGACTCTCGATACGGCTACATAAAGCTGACCATGGGTAAAAATAGGATTCGATAAAAACAGTTATAATCTTAGTCTGGATAACATGAGTACTCATCTGAGTAATCTGAAGTCTTGTGCTGTTGCATAAACCACTCTTAGGATCAATATTCCACAGTAACATTATTATAGCACCAATCTTTAACCTCATGTCGTGGCTAGGCAATCCAGATATGTTGATTGCATTCAAATATTCCGCTGTGTAAACCATGCTATCCATCTTGCTTGAGTCGGCCGGATCAATAGATACAGAGCTAAGAAGGATGTTTCTTCACCTGAGATTTTTTTTTTTCTTTTAAAAAGATAAAGTTTCCGTTTGATAGGAAAAAAAAACCATATAAATAAACATTTTATGCTGTAAATCGAAAACATACCAGGTAGTTGTTCGAGCATATATATGTTCACCTTGGCCACATCCTCATTTGTTGGACTCAAAATTGCGTTATCTCTGAAAAATCTAGGATATTGTGATGTCTGCCATGTCGCTCCATATATCTTCTTTTCCATTGTCAAATGATTTGAGGATTAGGTTAGGGTCTATATGCATTAAAGAAAAATTGAGATTTAGTTTTGTGTATAACAAACGTTATGTTGAATTTATAGTAAAAACAAGGGAAAATCTCACCAATACCATTTTTCCATAAAAATGTTCCAAGCGTACCATCAAATTAAAAAAGTTACGGGAATACCACAAAAAGATAAACACTTCCTTCCGTGCCATTTTTTTTAAAAAAAAAAAAAAAAAAACTAAAAAGCGACTCTCACCAAAAATCGTCGACTCTCACCGACTCTCACCAAAAACAAATCGCCGACGAATTCCTGAACAAATCGCCGACGAATTCCTGTACAAATCGCCGACGAATTCAATCTAATCAAGTCAAATCGCCCGACGAGTTCAAGGTAATCAATCTGAATCTGTTTTATCTTCCAATCTGTTTTCCTTGTAAAAAACTTAGGGTTTGCTCGTTTAATCGAGCCACTTAGGGTGTGAGATATGGATTGCTTCATCCTGCTAATAGTGTGTATACGATAGTGTGTGCTGTGTATGTTTACAGAGAATGTTGATTCTGTGTTATGCGTAGAATGATGGAGATATCTTATAATTCAGGGAGGCCTCCCTTAATATTGAATAGTCTATGGCTGTGTATTGACTACATTTGTTTCTATAGGTACCGAAGCATGGGGGACCCTTTTGATACACAAACAACGTGGTCGAGCCGATGTGGTTCTACAAGCTTGAAACTCCAGAGCAAGAGATCACATCAGAGCACGTCGACACAATTCTACTGTTGTTAAGTGAGAGAAGAGCAAAAGATGCGGCATAATTCTACAACAACCTCCTCCAAAAAACTGGATTTTTTAGTACGGACTACCTAAAACATTTGAACAACTGTTGTGGAGCATTTAAAAAGAAGCTCGAACATTACAAGTTTGATGAAGATCTGATTGCAGAAGTTAAAGATCTCCAAGCTGAAGTGTTGTATGGAGCATGCTACTCGAGACGTTGGTTTGGATTGTGCATCGACATAAAGAACCGTGCTATTACGGTACTGGAGTGCGCAACACCAACAACAGAAAACAGGGAGCTTTTGATCTCTGCCTATGTGAAACATATTTCAAGTATATGAGATTCATTATGATGAATATGGCCTTTTATTAGTTTTAGGAAGGGCTCCCTTAAATTGTTATAACCGAGTTTAAGGCTTCAGGGAGGTCGTCCTAATTTGCAAACTTCAATTCACAATTTATCTCTCTCTTCCTTTTGCTTAAGACTCTACCGTATTTTACGGGATCTCGAATGTATGTATTTACACTTTTGGGCATGCTTGTGCTTATATCAGGAACGTTTCAATTGTTGAGATTTGGGTCAGGAAGGCCTTCCTAAGAGTATCTTTCATATTTGGATTCTACTGATTTATGCCTTATCCAAAAATATCCAAACTAGTTACAAAATGGGTCTTAATTGGCAGGAATGCCATCCTAAGAAATAAGAATCTTAATGGGTCAGGGAGGCCTCCCTTA
>OVAF01001240.1:0-17326 GCA_900406245.1 Odontarrhena argentea | reverse complement strand
AAGAGTGGTCATCATCAGAACCAAAACCCGGGGATGCATAAGCTTAGGGATCATAGGTATCAATCGTTCAAGACTTGGTCAGGGAAACTCGAGAGACAATTCACAAGAAAACCATCTGCTATTGAACCGGAGACACCAAGCCGGTCTAAGAAGAATATGCATACCAATGAGGCCATGCCTGTGGACCGTTACTATGCTGCCTTAGAAGGTCCTGAATTAGAGACTCTCCGGGTATGTCTCAACATTTATTTTTATTATTACATTAGGATTACATATGGTATAATCATTTGGCCATTCATTTATACTTAGGAGTGACATGTTTTTATGATTCTCTTATTTTGGGACATTACAGCCTCAAGAAGAGATCCTTCTACCGAGTGAACAAACCTGGCCGTTTCTTCTGCGTTACCCGATCTCTACCTTTGGTATGTGCCTCGGAGTGAGCAGCCAAGCCATAATGTGGAAAACCTTAGCCACTGCCGCGCCCACCAAGTTCCTTCACATACCACTCTGGGTCAACCAGGGTCTCTGGTTCATTTCAGTCGCTTTAATCTTCACCATCTCCATCATCTACCTTCTCAAAATAATCCTCTACTTTGAAGCTGTACGCCGCGAATACTACCATCCCATCAGAATCAACTTCTTCTTTGCACCTTTCATTTCTTTACTCTTCTTGGCCCTCGGTGTTCCACCTTCCGTTGCAAAAGAGTTGCCGCAATTTCTTTGGTACCTCCTCATGTTTCCATTCATCTGTCTCGAGCTCAAAATATACGGTCAATGGATGTCCGGTGGCCAACGCCGGCTCTCTCGAGTTGCCAACCCGACCAACCATCTTTCAGTTGTTGGGAACTTTGTTGGGGCTTTGCTTGGTGCGAGCATGGGACTTAGAGAAGGTCCAATATTCTTCTATGCCGTTGGGATGGCTCATTACTTGGTCCTGTTTGTGACACTTTACCAAAGACTACCGACCAACGAGACTTTACCTAAAGATCTTCACCCTGTTTTCTTCCTTTTCGTCGCGGCTCCCAGTGTTGCTTCTATGGCTTGGGCTAAGGTCACTGGCTCCTTTGATTATGGCTCCAAAGTTTGTTATTTTATCGCCATTTTCCTCTATTTCTCTTTGGTACGTTTCACATCTAATTTCAGCTCATATTTGGTTCCTTGCGCCAAGAAAGTATTCACTGATACAAATCCTCCCTTTCCTTTATAGGCTGTTCGGATTAATTTCTTCCGTGGAATCAAGTAAGTTTTAAAAAAATTTATTTGGTGTTGAAATCAAATTTTAGTTAATAGTTGNCCTCCCTTTCCTTTATAGGCTGTTCGGATTAATTTCTTCCGTGGAATCAAGTAAGTTTAAAAAAAAAATATATTTAGTGTTGAAATCAAATTTTAGTTGATAGTTGTTTTCATAGTTCCCCTATCTTAACTTCCTCCAACCGTCTTCTATATAGATTTTCGCTGTCATGGTGGGCATACACATTTCCGATGACCGGAGCTGCAATTGCAACTATCAGGTACGCAACAGTGGTGAAGAGCACTATGACTCAAGTCATGTGTGTGATCCTCTGTGCCATAGCAACGCTAGTCGTGTTTGCTCTGCTCGTGACCACCATCATCCACGCCTTTGTCCTCCATGATCTTTTTCCCAATGATNACGCAACAGTGGTGAAGAGCACTATGACTCAAGTCATGTGTGTGATCCTCTGTGCCATTGCAACGCTAGTCGTGTTTGCTCTGCTCGTGACCACCATCATCCACGCCTTTGTCCTCCATGATCTGTTTCCCAATGATCTCGCCATAGCCATCAGCAACCGACCTAGACCCAAACAGACTAGCCAGCACCGGTGGCTCGACCAACTGAGAAACGTAAGCTCAGATAACATTGAGAATTACTTGAAATTCACAGACTCTGACAGCAGTCACAGTAATGATCTCGAAGCTGCCAATGGCAAAACCCAAGAAAGTGATTCAGCATGAACAGAATATCATAAACAGTTTTCACCACCTCTTGTATAAGAAAGAGTCGTGTCCCAAGTTTTGTTTTTGATTTGTTGTCAGCGTCTCTGACACAAGTGAGGAATCTAGTAACTAAATGTTGCTATGGTTCTAATGAGCATGTGTGTAAAGTTAGTAGTAAACAAGCAGTAGGGGTTTCTACCGTGGTGAACCGATCCAAACTAAATCATATCTCATAAACCCGGTCTCTTAGCTATTATCTAAATACAGTGTGTGGCATCAAAATCGAAGAGTATGTAAACTATTTTTGTTCGAATAATGAAAAGGTTTGAGGAGTTATCATTGTATTCACAGCATCAGACGTATGATGAGCACAAGCTCTATTCAGCCTGGTTCAGTTCCTAAGAACTGATAAAACTCCAGGGAGACCAAAGCTAATCGTCAACAAGAAAAGTAGCACTAGTATTCCGAGCCTATATTACAGAGGTAATGCGAATCAGTATCGCAACAATTAGCTAAAGAATGCCGTACTGAGTAAAAATTCAGATCAGAAAGCCAAGATAAGCACATTTGACAATAGAACTCAAGATATATTGAAAAATCTCAAGTTTACATAAACAGATACAGAAACAGAAAACAAAAAGCATAGAATCAAATTTTGAACTCAACAACAAACTAATAGTAGAACTTCATAAGTCCTAGGAACAAATCTAAATTCCCAAAGAAAAAGAAACAAAATCTTCAAAAACCTAGTTCCTGTACAAAAGATTTCGATGCAGACATACCCGAGGAAGTTCAGTTCAATTCCGTTCAGTCCACTTGCAGTTCGGTTCCATTCGATTTGTATTCCAATTCACCCACCAAAGAAAGAGAAGAAACCGCGTTTCTTAGGCTCTTCCTCAATCATAACAGCCTTCATACTATCTTGCTCCACTAACCTCCAAGCAGCCTGCTCAAATGCCAATCCCGCAAGCGTCGGAGGCTTATTCAAAACAAGTGGAAACCCTCGATTCGTGCTCCTAATAACCTCGGAATCTTCAGGAATCGCACCAAGCAAGGACAATCCCAACATCTCCTGCACATCTAAAACCGACATCATATCCTCTCCTCTGATCATATCAGTCCTCACTCTATTCACAATCATCTTAATATCTCTAATCCCGTCGCATTCGAGCAAACCCGTAACCCTATCAGCATCTCTAAGAGCTGTTATATCCGGCGTTGTAACGAGAACTGCTTCATTCGCCGGAGTTATAGCAGTAATGAAACCAGCATCGATTCCTGCAGGACAATCGATGATAATGAAATCTGGAGAACCTTCTGGTCTCGTTTTCAAAGCATCCACAAGCCATTCCAAAGCTTTTCCACCAAATCCCATTGGAAGTTTCGATCTAGGTTTCGATATACAAAGCAATTCGAAATTCGACCAACGCTTATCACGTACCAGAGCTTGATCGAGACGACAATCTCCGTTCAAAACCTCGACGACTGTGTAATTGACTCGATTCTCTAACCCTAGGAGGAGATCGAGGTTACGGAGACCAAGGTCCGCGTCAATGGCGACTACTTTGAAGCCGTAACGTGCTAGAGAGAGACCAACATTTGCGGTGGTTGTTGTCTTCCCAACTCCTCCTTTTCCGGAGGTTATGACGACGATACGCGGCGTTTCTCCGGCGAGTTCTGGTTTGCGATTGAATTGAAGAACGGATCGTATTGGACTCCGACTGCTAGGGTTTCTGACGAATCGTGGTAACGATGGTAAAGGTTTCGAGGAGAGTAACGGTGGAAGAAGCAGAGATTGATGATTCGTTGAGAACAATCTCAGAGACGTCATTGATAGTGTTCTGAGATTTTCTGAGCGTTGTGGCTTCACGAGGGTTTACGGTTTTATCACCAACATTTCAGATTCCGGTTCATAACGGTTCAAGATATCTTCATAATTTGTTGGTTTTCCGGTTTATGATTCATTCATATAACAAATACTCCCTCCGTTCCATAAAGATAATTTTCCGAGGGATTTCACACAGATTAAGAAAACAATTAATACTACACAGTTTTTCAGTTTTTCACATTTTTCAATAAATCTAAACCAATAGTGTTGCTTAAAACGCAATTATTACGTCTTGGAATTACCAATTATGCATTGGAACGTGAGAAAATCCATCTTTATGGAACGTAATTTTTTCCTAGAAAAATCATCTTTGTGGAACGGAGGGAGTATTATAAATTTGAAGACACAAGTTACAACCAGATCAAATAATACCAACACACAAACCGAATCTGAGATACCGGTACACCCTTTTGGTTACTCGGTTTATGTATTGTATATGATTATGAACACTCTATATAGCAATGACCTCTTATTTTATCTGCCATCGTTTGTCATTAGTTGAGAGAACACTTGTGTACCACTGATTATGCCTGAAGTTCCATCTCCATTGTCTCTCTCAGTGTTTGAGCTACTAGACAGAACTCGTCGTGCAGCTTCTGAGCTGGTAACGTCTCCATTCACTTCTTCAGACGTGTTTAATGGTCCGGACTGTTGAAGCTGAAGTACATGTTCTAAATTCCATAAAACATCGCCCATTGTTGGTCTATCTACGCCGTAATCTGCACAGCATTTCTCTGCGGTTTCTGCGAATTTCTTCAATGAGCAAGGTTTGATCTGATCTGCGATATTCGGATCAATGATTTGATCGAGCATTCCTTTCTTCTGCCATTCTATTGCCCATTCTGCTAAGTTCACTTGCTCTCTAACAAGCAAAGGATCAATTGCGGGTCTAGCGCAGAGGACTTCGAATAGAACAACCCCAAAGGAATAAACGTCGGATTTATCCGTGAGCTGTTGTCTCCTAAAGTATTCAGGATCAAGATACCCGAAGCTGCCTTTTACGCCTGTGCTAACATGAGTCTCGTCAAGACAAGGACCGGATCTCGAGAGTCCAAAGTCGGCAACTTTGGCTATATAGTTTTCATCTAGCAGGATATTGGTGGATTTAATATCTCGGTGGATGATACCTTGCGAAGAACCAGTGTGAAGGTAATGAAGACCTCTTGCTGCACCAATGCAGACCTCAAGCCGTTGTTTCCAAGTCAAAGGCGGATTGGTGGATCCGTACAAGTGACTTTTGAGCGGTCCTTTATCCATGTACTCATAAACAAGAATCATTTCAGATTGTTCTTCACAATATCCAACAAGCGAAACGAGATGGCGATGACGGATCTTAGAGAGAATGGTTATCTCAGATAGAAACTCCGGTAAACCCTGTCTTGAACCGGGACTGCCTCTCTTCACAGCTACTTTGGTGTTGTCTTTAAGAGAACCTTTAAAGACCATCCCAAATCCTCCCACTCCGATAACCAAAGTTTTGTCGAAGTTATTAGTTCCGGACTTTATTTCTGCGAACGAGATTCTCAAAGTTTGATAACCATTAGAACTAACAGTGCCTTCAGTTGTTCTACTAATGGAACTGCCTCTAAACCTCCTCAAAGGCGTCCATCCCGTGCTCTCCGAACTCCCAGTTTTGCTCTTACTCCTAAAAAAGAAGCACAAACCACACAAGACCAGCAGAGCCAAGAACACAAAACTTCCTAATACCGAGCCAACAACGATCCAAACAACACTCTTCTTCCCAGATCCTACTTTGGGACCCACAGGATTCAAAATCCTCATAATTTCCACTCCATTCAACAAAGCATTAGCTCTCGACGGATTACTAAGCTCAGACGGTCCAACACTAATCCTCACCATTCCATCACGATCAGACTCAGCAACAAAATCAATATACAACGGAGAAGCAAGCACATGGAAGTTAAGCGTGGAGAGATCAACATCTTTAAACGCGAGATAATCATTAATAAAGACATTGAAATAGAGCTGATTAAGCGAAGGACTAACGATATCGCAGAAATGCAACCGAACAAGATGCAGAACACGTCTGGACCCAACCGGAAACCCCCAACTGATATTAAACCTCGCCTGCAACTCCTGATTATCTCGGTTCATCTCTTGAGCAGTCATATAAACATTATCCGGAGCAATCTCTCTAGTAGCACCACCTTTCTGATAATTGGGAGGATTAGTAGTCACCGCACGTTTCGCAGCTTCTTTATGCAAAAGATACTCCTCATCAACGAGCCAAGTCCTCCACAATGTATCATTAAACGGAGTCAATTTCAAACCACCAACGTTGATTCTATGAACCGTCGCAAGAACTTGAGATGACAAGTTACCAAAGATTTGAGCAGCGTTAGGGGTTACACGCTTGGTTCCTACATCGATTATGTAGTCGTTAGGAGCTGAGAACACTTCAATCGCGTTAACAAACCCAAATCCAGATGGTTTCGAAGGTAAAATCGAGATTTCCAAAACAGGGTCATCGATTTGCAGTGTAAATTCCTTGATAACGACTGAATCAGTACTAAAACTGTTGAGTAAAGAGAACCCATTAACCAAAACGTCGAATTTGGCTGATTTTAAGTTAAAGCTTGGAGCTTTAAAAGGAGAGAAATGGAGACGAATGAAGTAAGTGTCGTTACTAGTGACCTTGAGTTTATAACCGGAGGAAGAAGGAGATGATCCGCCGGGAAAAACACGAGCCGTGTGGTATAAATCCGGCGAATCTTGAGATGGGTTTGCGTCGGAAAGTGGGACAGATCGATCGCCGGAGAGAAAGCTCGAGTCGCCGGAAAAGGAGCGAGTGGAGAAGAAGGAGGCGTTGGTTTTAGTGCCGCAATTCAGAAGGTAATTATGAGTTGGAGTGAAAACAGCAAAACAGAGATTGAGAAAAGAGAAGACGAAAAGGGTAAGGAGTAGATTTGTTGGAAACGCCATTGGAGGTAAAAGCACTGAGAAAGTTTTTTGTTGGTATTAAAGAGAAGAAGAAGAAGAAATTAAGGAGAAAGTGCGTCTTCGCTGTGGCCTCACTGTATAATTCTTCCCACTAAAGGGTTTTAGTGTTTGCGAATCATTAGGGAAGCGAAATTTGTCAAACAACACAGTGGGAAAGGAAAGTTAGCTTTTTCGTTGTGAATCGGTTCGGTGGCAATCATTTTCAAAAGTTTTTGATTTTTTCAAATGATTGAGTGAAGTTTAGTGTAATTGATTAAGAAACAAAGCTTAATTATTTTGGTTAATCAAATCTTGTACGTTATTGCTAGTCTTAGCTTTTTTTTTTGGTAAGATTATTGCCAGTCTTAGCTTCCAAGGGGTGTTGGTTTTACTGATTGGATTAAGAGACAAAAAAAAATTAAAAAAATAATCATTTTCATATCCACCAGATGATAACAATAATTAATGGCGTAAGAGTAGCTTCCATCAAGGGAGGTGGCCTGAACATATGATAAAAAAATCACATATAAAAAAAAATTATGTTCCAGATCACTCCTCTTATGTACATTAATTAATAATAACTAAGATGTTGGAAATTGCTAAAACAACGACATAGGTTTGGTTCCGTCAAAACCAAGTCTAGGTGGCCAAGTATGACACTAGAATAACAATTCTAATATTAAAAAAGAAATGAGTCTAGGGTTTTGGCAAGACTAGTAGTAGATATCCATCCATGGTTTCGGCACTTCATAATATTAACGTTAGTAGCTTTCTCATTAGATAATTTTTTTTTCTTTCTCATTAATTTATAAGTTATTAGGATTCACGTTGTTAATTATTACATGTGAGATGAACTGAGGAACAACGTTGGTGTTCATTAAATTTTTATAAATTATGATAGTCATGTTCTCGTTTTTATAGATTTTATTTGTAATGAGTTATTTTTATATGGTAAATGTAGGAATCAAAGATACTTTATGTAAGCAAAACAAGAATGGAAGAAGAAAAACGGGAAAACACACTGATAATTTGTAAGGGAAAAAAGATTCGNTAATGAGTTATTTTTATATGGTAAATGTAGGAATCAAAGATACTTTATGTAAGCAAAAACAAGAATGGAAGAAGAAAAACGGGAAAACACACTGATAATTTGTAAGGGAAAAAAGATTCAAACATGTCTCTTGAAGGGTTAACAAGAGAATCTTTTCTCTTGTGTATGACAGATCTAGACCAAACTCTTTCAAAAGGGATTTGAAAAACAAAGTTCTGAGATATATTATGTCAAAGTTAGGTTGGAGCTCCTCTCCCAAAAAAGTCAAGATTTTATCGAAATCTTGAAAACTTAAAACAAATAAGCGTGATGATGATCTGGTAATTTACTACTAATATAATATTTATTGAAAACGTTTTTTTATCGATGTATTTTTTTTTTTAAGTTATTCAAAACAATATTAAATTAGTAATAACGATAATAATTAGATTAAATATTTTTAAAAAGATTAACAGATTGAACCAAAATATATTAATTATATAAATCTTTTTCTTTAAATTTTAAATGAGACTATTTTAATCTATTCATACAATTTAAAAATTAGAATTAAACCAAAAATGAAAAAAGATATTTTTTCAAATTTTAAAATCCAAAGAATGTATTTTTCCAAATTTTCACTATAGAAAAATGGAGTGACTCAGGTTCTTGCCAAGTCGTCACACTAGAATGGAAACATCAATATACAAATTTAAACAGATTGGTTTCTTTTAACACCGGCTAGATGACTGATCAGTCACACCCNCCCCCCCCAAATTTTTTTTTTTTTTTTTTTTTTTGTCGACAGCTTCATTAAGGATTGAAGCCCAACGGGCACAAGGTTTTACAAAGTACTGAAGCCCAAAACTAAAAAATTAAGCCCAAATAAAACCCTAATTAAGCAAGGGAGTGAAGCTTCGGGAAGCAGGCATTCTTGCCGACATCATCATCATCGGACTGTGATCATAAAGGCTACGCCGGAAAAGTTTGATGATTTGAATGCAGACGAAAAGCCCCAATCTGCCTGTGTATCTTCAGTACCAACTTTGAAGGAGATCTCTTTAAGTTCTTCAAGTTCTCTGAAAATAGATGAGCACCGCCTCGTAGAATCACCGGAAATACCAAATCCGAGGAAGTTTCATCGGCTTCTGAATCCAATATACTGATTCAGAAATTAAGCAGGAACACACCTAAACCAACGAAGAACTGATACCACCAGAAATTGATATTGAAGGTAAAACTAGGAGGAAGAACAGAGAACTAAAAAGAGAGAAAAGAGATCTACGGCAAACAAAAAAGAAAAGAAAACCGAAAAACGGAACTGAGACCGGAAAATCCGGAAAAGAGACCGCAAGGAGCGGATTATTTACAACAAAAAACAAAAAACTCCGGCACCGAAACCGGCACCTGAGAACCACCGACGGAGGATGCTAGAGAGATGTCAGAGCAAGGAGTTTTAGAGAGAAGTGGTTATCGTTAGTCACACCCGAATAAAAACACCAATAATATATAAAGCTTATGGTTTGAAACAAAGAAAAAAAGAAAAAAAAAAAAAAGATTGGATTGGTTTGGGCTAGGTGGCTAGATAGACCAAATTTTAGTAAAAATAAATAGTAAGATAGAAAAAAATGTCCAAAATTGTATAAAACCGGACCCCCAAACAATTAATTTGAGTAGCCAAACCAAAGAAAAAAAGAAAAAAAAAAAAGATTGGATTGGTTTGGGCTAGGTGGCTAGATAGACCAAATTTTAGTAAAAATAAATAGTAAGATAGAAAAAAATGTCCAAAATTGTATAAAGCCGGACCCCCAAACAATTAATTTGAGTAGCCAACTGCTCCCCATCACCATCTTTTAATGGCACTTCTATTTGTGTCACCAAATCCACTGTCACCCACATTATCATCTCGCCACGTGTCTCTTTCCCGCCACTACTTATCTTCATTAACCATCCGCCGTCACAAATCGCCGGCAACGCTTCCTCCACCGCGTCACGCTTCATCACGGCGAGTGCAGGTCTTCTCGCAACTTCGATTCCCTCTAATTTCTCCCAACGACCACTGGTCTCAATGGGCCACTCTCTTCGCCGCCGGAGCCTTCGGAGTCTGGTAATCCAGTCTCTCTGTAACTTCGAGCTCTAGGGTTTTGGGATTTTGAACTGATTTTATGAAATCCCCGACTTGTTTAGGTCGGAGAAGACGAAGATTGGGAGTATGATGAGTGGAGCGTTGACTAGCACGTTGCTTGGACTCGCATTGAGCAATTTAGGGCTGATTCCGTTCGAAACGCCGTCGTATTCCTTCTTCATGGAGTTTCTATTGCCCCATACGATTCCATTGTTGTTGTTTAGAGCTGATCTTCGTCGTATTATCGGGTCTACTGGGTCATTGCTCATTGCTTTCTTGATTGGATCTGGTAAAGACTTTGTCTTTACTCTACTCCTTAGTTAAGGCAAGATTTTGGTTGTGGTGGATTGTTTCCAAATCCGATTTGCGGCTCATTTAAGAAGTCACATTGGCTATTAAATGTATAGCTGGTTTGTGGCAGTGTCCACAATTGTTGGGACTGTGGTGGCATTCTTGTTGGTACCGATGAGATCACTTGGTGCGGATAACTGGAAGATAGCAGCTGCTCTAATGGGAAGCTACATTGGTGGATGTAAGTTGTTTGGAGCTTCCTCATTGCTTCTTTGGCTTTGTTAACATTCAGAGGTATTCATTATTCAATGTTGATCTTCACTGGTTAAAAAGGACCAAGGTTCTAGCTTTACTCAATTCCAATAGCCGGTTTTATCATGTATTGAAACAGAGTCAAATATTGCTAGATTGGATTGTAAAATGTTTTTCTCGACTTTGTGAATGGCGGCTCCTTGTGAGGAAAGAGAATTAAATTTTGTTGGTTATTTGTTTTTTTCTCTGCAGCTCTTAATTTTGTTGCGATATCGGAGGCTCTGCAAATTACTCCATCGGTTATAGCAGCGGGCGTGGCTGTAGACAATGTCATATGTGCTCTTCACTTCATGGTCTTATTTGCATTAGCCTCAAAGATACCTGCCGAGATGTCAGCATCTTCCGCTGGTAAAGTTCATCTTGATCAAATTTTACGTCTATAAATGTTATAGAATGTCTGTTTCTATGCGTAAGATTTACTATAAAACTTGGGGCATGCAATCATTTACATTTCAATTTCATATTGTTACAGAATCATTTCAATTTCTGGTCACAGTTATATCCAACTATAATCACAAACACTTCTGCTCAAGTTCTATATGACCTCTGGCAGATGCCGACATGCCAAAGGAAGACAAAGCTGAGGACAAGAACAGAGTGGTATCAACTTCAATTGCATTATCAGTATCCTTCCTCATATGTAAAGCTGCAATTACGATGACAGAGCTATTTAAGATCCAAGGAGGCATGCTTCCTGCAGTAACAGCCATCACCGTCATCTTGGCAACTTCCTTCCCTGATTTCTTCAACTCCCTGGCACCTTCTGCGGAAACCATCTCTCTCGTTCTCATGCAGGTATCTCTTTCTAATTACTCTCAACGCCCAAAGACTTTATCCAGTAGAACTAGTTACTCGCTTTTTTCCTACCTTTCTCGCATACTAGTAGTGGGCTTGGCTTGCTAGACCCGTTCTGTGACGGACTTAGCCTCAACATGTACCACGGCTGTCTTAACCCTGGCTTTTTTAGGATACGGGGTGGCCAGTCCAAGCCTGGACACTTTAGTGCCCATGATAACATCCCTAGAACCAATTCCTCATCTCAAAATGTCAATGTCTGCAAATCAAATACTTCCTTTAACTTTACATTTTAATCTCTTAATGCAGATATTTTTCACAATTCTAGGAGCTACAGGGAGTGTATGGAATGTAATCAACACTGCCCCGAGTATCTTCCTTTTTGCTCTAATCCAAGTAATGGTTCATCTCGCAGCAACTTTGGTTCTAGGAAAGCTATTCAGTATAGACATGAAGCTACTGCTTCTAGCATCAAACGCTAACATCGGAGGCCCAACCACAGCTTGTGCCATGGCTACCGCAAAAGGATGGACTTCTCTTGTCGTCTCCGGGATTCTCTCTGGCGTTTTTGGAGTCTCCATAGCAACTTTTCTTGGCATTGGATGTGGAGTTTTGGTCCTCAAACGATTATAAAATCTTTAAACAGGTTTAAGATTCGAGTAGGGAACGTTAAGCACACAAGGCACACTCCTTTAGATTGTAATTGTAAAATTGTTTTTTTCTAAAATTATCATTTTTAATATTTTTAAAAGTTTAAAATGTTTAGGTTTTATGATATTTTATGAGAAAACAATTGAATCTAAACATTATAGTCGAATTCATGTCGAATGCATCCAGCGTCATTAAACAAGATGGTAATTCCACTTCAAATCGATATATTTTTTTAAAATAGATCTTAAAAATTGGTTGTTTGTATAAAATATTGCGAGTGTATATAATGGATTGATCATTTCGTATTTTTTGTACAATAACATAGCTAGTTGTCTATGGTTTGTACTTCTGTACTGCTCTTTCAATATAAGTCAACTGTACTAGAGTTCGAAATTCTAAAAGTCAATTGTACGTCCCATGTCTAATCTGGAAGGTCAACTCTACCCGATCAATAAGGTTCTCTTAATTCCAATTATTGGTATCCTAATGCAACTCAGAATTATCCTTTGTGTTTGTTTAAACTTAATAAAACTTAGATATATAGCTTGAGATGGTTGAAGATTAGATTGTAACTTTGGAATTCAATATGTAATGTACCATCACATGATTCACATCACTTGAATTTGAGAATTACAAATATTTTTTTTATAAATTAATAATATCGAGATGGTGACAGTGATATAAATATTTCGTAGAGATATTAGTTTATCGATGTTTTATCATATTGATAAACAAAACCAATTTTGGGACTAAAATTTTAATAAATATTTTCTAAACAACAATTCATTAATTAACAAAACAATGATTTTAAAATAATATGAGTGGCGCTAAACTTTTGTTTTAGCTCTGTTTGTTTGTCGGACCAGGTCTAACTCTACTGAGAAAGGTGCTTCTCTTAATAAATAATCAAATATTGTTAGTAGTTTTTTACTAACATAATCTTTTTTAATGCAAGGAAACCGTTGTACAAAATTATTTGCCAAGAAAAAGTAAAGATGTAGTACACCAAGTACAAGTTTTTTTTTTTCAAGCACGGATCATGCCTTTTTTTGGCCCTTTGCCTTAGAATGTCTCAACTGATCTCTACGCACGAAACCCTGGCTATAGTCTAATATTGAAAGTTCAATTGTAATTAGTAGAACACTTTGATTTGATTGGAACAGTTTTGTATCTCTCAATTTTTCTATTATCTTATGTCGCGGCCACGGACTATAAGTGAATTCCCATTGCGATGAATATATATAATGATCATGTGCATATGATCCACGACGTGTGACGCCCACGATATGATCATATTCTTTATTGGATCAGTGTGGTCAGGAAGTACTAATCCGGAAACTAAATTTTGCAGGAAAAAAATAAGAAAATTCTGTGCTATGTATTTGTGCATATTTAACTACATCTTTGTTCACATTTTCTGCCGGCATATAGAACTGTCGGGGGATAATGATAATTGTAATAGAATTATTCTCGCAATAACATTTACAATTGACCAAATGACATTATTACGATGATACCCCTATTCTCCTTTATAAATGTCAAATCCAATAAGCTTTTTCCACAAATACAAACACATCCACACACTCTTTCCATCAAAACAACATTATTGTTGATAAGTATAAAACAGAAAATGGGGAATCTCAGAAGCTTACTGAAGATGTTAATGATGGTTATATTTGTTGGTTGGATTTTTATTTGGGTTATGCTTTCAACTAAAGTTTACAAAGAAAGTTGGGTCCCCAAATTCACCAAGCACCTCAATACTAAATACTTTGGTCCTCAAGGTATTAATTTCTCTATTTTTTTTTGTTTATCTATAACCTTAGTTTAATTTGAGTATTGGATTGTGATCATATATGCGTGTAGGTACAAATCTTGTGCTTCTCACCATTCCAATGATGTTCATTGCGGCTATGAGTTGTGTTTATCTGCAACTACAGAAGAAACCCACCCAACTTCAAAGGTTGGACTTGCTATAAGTTCAAAATAATCATTCTATTCGATAAATCTTCATATAAAATTTTGTTACCAAAGATCATAATCTTGTTTGCATAAATGTAGCGCAAGTAAGATAAAAGGGAAAATGGGGAGGGTGATGATGGTGATGAACCCACTGGGGATAGTGACAGCCACGGAAATGCTTTTTTCTATATTATTTGTGGCTCTTTTGCTTTGGGCTCTCTCTAATTATATGTACGTTAGCTATACCGGCCATCTTCATGACCATGGCGACCATGCCAACGTGTAAGCTTCCATGTTTCTACTTTTATGAATGCCTAAATATTCAAATTCGTAATATATATGTGATTAAAACATTGATATATTGAACTTGAAATATTGGTGCAGACAACAAATGAAGTTTCGGTCCTTTGGGCTGAGGATAGGCTACGTGGGACACATATGTTGGGCGTTTTTGTTCTTCCCCGTGACAAGAGCCTCTACAATTCTGCCACTTTTTGGGTTGACTTCTGAGTCAAGCATCAAATATCACATTTGGCTCGGACATATCTCAAACTTCTGCTTTCTCGTTCACACGGTCTTTTTCCTTATCTACTGGGCTATGGTCAATAAGTTGATGGAGGTTCATTATTTCTAACTCAATCTCATTTTATCTTTTATATCAGAAATTAGTCTTTATGTTATTGACAAATGACATTTTTTATGTTGTTTCATATTAATATCAATTAAATGGTAGTATATATGGTCTATTTATGTATTAATTAAAGTAATATATTTGTTTATCTATGCAAGATTTCGTTAATCGGTCCATCATGAACTGAGTCTATTGTTGGATCGGCAATTCGTACCCATGACTAATAATTCTAGTTATTTATATATTGTCTAGACGTTTGCATGGGATCCAGTATATGTGCCTAATCTAGCCGGTACAATCGCAATGATGATTGGAATTGCGATGTGGGTGACGAGCATACCATACTTTAGACGAAAGAAGTTTGAGATTTTCTTCTACACCCACCAGCTCTACGTTCTCTACATAATCTTCTACGTGCTCCATGTTGGAGACTCATGGTTCTGCATGATCTTACCCAACATCTTCCTCTTCTTCATCGACCGCTACTTGAGATTCCTACAGTCCAGCAAGAGATCCAGACTTGTCTCTGCTCGGATCTTACCTTCAGACCACCTCGAACTCACTTTCTCCAAAACCCCAGGTTGTATATACACTACTAATGGTTTGTCTATAAGTTTATTGCATTTTAATAGTTTCTTCTATATTTTTGCTTGCATTTTGATAAAACCTTAATTTCAAATTATTACTTGTTCATTTAAGAATATCAACCTTACCTTTTAAAAAATAATCTTGAAGATGATAGTTTCTAACCAATCTGTCACGTCTTACAACAGGGTTACATTACACCCCGACGAGCCTATTGTTCCTACATGTGCCGAGCATTTCCAAGATCCAATGGCATCCATTCACAATTACTTCAAGCAGCAACTTGGAGGAAAACACACTAAGTGTTGTCATGAAAAGACAAGGAACTTGGACGCAGAAGCTTTACACTCATATATCTTCTTCAATCGATTCTCTTCATGTATCTACAGAAGGGCCTTACGGCCCTAACTCCTTTGATTTCTTGAGGTACGGAAACTTGAAGGTCTTACTCACAGACACAGACACAGACACTTAGTTAATTAACCACTTGATTCTAGTTTTACTACCTAGACTCCTTAATGCTTTACTAAGTGTATTTCTCATCATATGTAGGCATGACTCTCTAATACTAGTGAGCGGAGGCAGTGGAATTACTCCCTTCATTTCAGTTATCAGAGAACTCATTTTGCAGAGCCAAAATCAGAAAACAAAATTACCAAATGTTCTTCTTGTTTGTGCCTTCAAACATTACCATGATCTCGCGCTTTTAGACCTACTCTTCCCATCAGATATATCAGTCTCAGACATTTCTAGGCTGAATCTCCAAATTGAGGCGTATGTTACAAGAGAAGAAAAGAAGCCGGATACAAATGATGATCAGAGGCTTTTGCAGACTAAATGGTTCAAACCGCAGCCTCAAGACTCTCCCATCTCACCTATTCTTGGACCCAACAACTTCTTCTGGCTTGGAGTCGTGATCTTATCATCATTCGCCATGTTTCTCTTACTCATAGCGATTGTCACACGTTATTATATCTACCCCATTGATGGTAACAAAGGAAATGTCTACAACTTCTCGTATAGATCGCTCTGGGATATGTTTCTAGGATGTGTCTGCATTTTCATTGCCTCAAGCATAGTTTTCTTGTGGCGCAAGAAACAGAACTTAGGAGGAGATGAGGAATCTAAGAAACAGGTTCAGAGCGTAGATTTTCAGACACCTACGTCTTCTCCCGGATCATGGTTTTGTAGCCACGAGAGAGAGCTCGAAAGCGTTCCTTATCAATCTATAGTACAAGCCACTTCAGTCCATTTCGGATCCAGACCTGATCTCAAAAGTAAGCCATATATATTTTCAAAAAGATTCCGCTTGAGTAAATGTGCATATATACACCAAGAGCCTCGAGCTCAACTGGTAAAAATATCTAGGTAAAGCTTAGAAGTCGCCGGTTCGTGAAAAGACTATATAACATATGCTCTAGTCCACAGTCCGAGGGAATGTATGGGCCTAAGCCTAGAATATTTCAAGAAGAAAAAAAGAAAAAAGTGCATATATATACATAAAGATATATAGTCAAACTGATGATTCAACGTTTTTTGTGTGTTTCCAGAGATTCTGTCTGAGACAGAAAGTTCGGAAGACGTTGGAGTGATGGTGTGCGGACCAAGAAAGATGAGACATGAGGTTGCAAGGATATGTTCATCTGGTTCGGCTAAGAACCTTNGTACTTTTTCGCTTTACTATATGAACATTGAATTTGTACTACACATAGGGTGTAACTGGATCTCAAAATTATGAATATCATGAATAATAATATTTGGGATGAATGAGATAAAAGAAAATGGGATATGAGATAAAAACAACAAAAAAAGTATCCCACGATTCGCAACCATTTATTATGATGAATAAATTACTAAAAAAAATGGATTGTTTCTATCTATTCAGGAAAATTATATACTTTTTAATATTCTATTCAATGGTGAATATCTTGTGGGAATACGTGAAATCAGTCATTCATGATATTCTTATTCCATATTTTGTAAATCCAGTTACACCCACGGTTTCTTAGCTAATTTTCTTGATATCAGACGTTTGTACTATACTCATAAGCATTGTTTATACATGTAACCATTGCATCTTAACAAAATAGGTATGCAATACAGATGACATAATTACGCTAGTACTCCTTTTATCACCCGTTATAAATAACAACACTTCTA
>OVAF01001239.1:0-24334 GCA_900406245.1 Odontarrhena argentea | reverse complement strand
TATATATATATATATATATATATATATATATATATATATATATATATTTTTTTTTTTCTATGGGGACAAAATTACTTAAAAAATTCACCTCGTCTCATGCTAATCCAAAATTTTTTTTCAATAAAATGTTTAATATTTTTCTTTTTTGTCCGTGTTCAATTTTTGTTTCATTTTAAACTTAACATACTTAATTACTTAAATAATAGTCTTTCATTAATTACAAATATCTGATTATGGACATCCAACATCCAAGCGAATATAGTGATCGTTTTTGTTTTTGGTTACTGTTTTGTTTTAAAAAATCTGAACCGAAACCGAAATTGATACCTAGATTAAGCACCCATGAATCTTATTCGAGATTGAAAAATAAAAAACATATAAACACCCTGGAAAAAGTTAACAGAAACAAAAAAAAATATATGAAATTATACCGAGGTCTTGGAGGACAGAACCCACGGTTCCACCGAATGCTCCTATATCTCGGCAAAGATCGTGTGAGTGTGCAGTTATGCTTCGGATGCTTCGTAATAATTGGATATTTGAAATTAAAGAGACAAAAGATGGTGAAAACTTTATGGTGATTTATGTTTTAATATATATAGTGTTATATAACTAGGAGCACCTCCAACAATAGAATCCCTCACAAGTTTCTTAAAATTATTTTATCAATATTTTTGTATACAATTTAAGAGTAAAATTAAATAATTAAATTATTTAATTTTAATTTAAGAGTGAAATTAAATAATAAATTTGATAAAAATAATTGAACCAATAGTAGAATGACATGATTGAGAGATGAGGTTCTTATAGGGTTATTAAAATTCTTATTTTATAAACATTCTCATTCTCTCTCTTCTCTTGTCTTATTTTTATTATTTTTTAACAATAACAACCCCTCTTTGAACCTCTATTTGAAGTGGTCTCTCTATTTGAAGTGGTCTAACTATGTATAATTGCAACTAGAGTGTTGTAATAGAGGTGACAAAAAGTATATTAATATTTAATAAACTATCAATATGTTGAAAAACCAAAAATGGACCCCCAAATGCCTCGTGGAAGCTGTCAACTGGATGCTGAGTTTTGTGATATTGTTATGACTCATCGTAATGATTTAGACTCAATTATTTTATAAAATAAATTATTTTTTATATTTTACTGTTATACCAAAATTCATAATTCATTTTCCCTATAAATAGAGACTATATTCATTTGATTTGGAAAAAAAAAAAATTATATCTTTTAATATAATTTTTCAATAAAGATGGTATGATAGGATGTTGAATTGTAAGGATGAACCCTAGGTGTTGAAATATCAGGTAGAAGATATATAAGATGATCTGGAGTATAAAAGTTGAGTGTTGATAAAGAAAACTATTGTACATAATCTAAGTTCCTATAAATACGTGTTTGTATGAGTCTCAAGTCATTCAATATAAACCATTCATTATTCTTTCCGCTTATCTTCCTCTTTCTTCTTTTTAGATCATAATTTGCTTACACGAGCAATCTCTTTACCAAATATTTCGCTCTTCTTTTGCTCATATGTGAAGAGTAAAATCCTAAAAAAATAAAATGTCTAATAAGATTATATCAATTGATTTCATCTATTGTATATAGCTAACGATGATTCGCGAGATAACAAACACTACAAAAAAACAACGATATTGTCAGTTTGCCACCACAGAAAGAGTTACCAAAATAGTAGGTAACCAAAATATTGTGATCGCAGACCGATCAACACAAAGTAGTTATTAATATTTTTTGACTACTAACCTACTACATTTGTTACTGCATTGGACCGTCTAATTGTTATCGGTAATATTTTGGCGACTACATTTTGACAACATAGAAAGTGACAAATTTTTGTTGCATTGTTATCCGGATTTATGTGACTTAAGTGCAACTTCGCACTTCTAGTCTCATTTTTGTTGGAAATTTTGCAACGCAATTGGGGCTACTTTGGTCTAATTTGTAGCAACCATTTTGCAACCACGAGTATTTTATATTTATTTTGTAAGTCCGTGTATTTTATGTGTAAATTGAATTAAATAAATTTCTGCATATTAAAAATGTAGAAATCTGTATACATAAAAGGGAAAGTTAGGGGCTCCTCAACTTGTCCACATAACTGAACATGTCTCATGACACTTTGAATAATCTTCCTCCCCCCACATAACAGCATATATACCAATTCAATTTCAAAATCTCCTTCTTTTTGTTCCTCGAATTATTGTTAGAATGTACAATAAACGAAACTTTATTAACCAATGAAATTTTTACAACATTTCTGCAAAAGGCCAAAACCCGAGAAATGAATTACATAAGAGACTACATTTATGCTAAAGTATTCCCTTACAGACTTTTCTAACAACATAAAGAACTTCTTCTTTACTTATTCTTCCTCTGCCACATCATGCTTTGTTGTTTCCATCTTCCTTAATCTTCTTCTCGGAATGTAACACCTCCAAAGCCTATCAACACCCTGCTCTTTGGAGACAACTTGTCCTCAAGTTGGAAGGAAGAAAACTGAGCAGCAAGTTCTTTCACTAAATGCCAACTACACTCAAATGTAGGCAAACCGAACCACAAAACTAGTGCTTCCAAGTCGTCAACCTCATTTTCCAGTGTCTCTAATCTCATGAGGTTCCACTACAAATCATCAAAAGCGTTAAGAGTAGTAAAAAGTGGATTTATCTCATGATTAGCTCCCAACACCAGTTTCAAAAGTGAAATATGATAGACTTTATAAATTGAAGAAGCTGTGGGCAATTGCAAATGATAGACCACTGCACTAACTCGCTCGAACACTGTGAAAGGATTACAATACTTTGTTGCCAATTTCTGACAAATCCTTTCAATCACAAATTGCTGGTGATATTGTTTAAGTTTCAGAAACACAAAATCCTCCATTTCAAACTGCAAATCCCTTATGCTCTTATGAGCATTATTCATCATAATAGCTTGAGCTCTTATCAAATTTCTCTTAATATCAGCTAGCATCAAGTCCTTGTCTTAATTAAGCATTTCTTCCAACCCAAAGTTAACAAGTTGATCCTTCTTCATATTTTAGCAACAATGGTGGGTCTCGACCATAAACAACTTTAAATGATGTATCTTAATGTCCTTATTTTCTATACTTATATTTCTTTTTCTACTGAGATAAAGCTACTTAAACAATCCACCTCGTCTCATCCTAATTCACACAAAAATTCTCCATAAAAAAGAAGATTAACAAAAGGTAAAATTGTACAAAGGTAAAATTGTCCTAGTTAAGTTAGTTTCTTAATGAAAACATGCTTGGGCTATGGGTACTAGTACTAATATTGATTAACAAAAGTGCTTACTACGCCGAAGCCTCCACAAATTATAGGTTTACTATGATCATCAAATATGGTTGGATCGACACTGCTTAGCAAATAGTATTTCATTAATTACAAATATCTTATTACATCCAATATCCAGGCGAATATAGTGACCGTTTTTGTTTTTGGTTACTATTTCTTTTCAAAGAATCTGAACTGAAACCGAAATTGATACCTAGATTAAACCCCATGAATTCTATTGGAGGTTGAAGAAGAAATAAAAAACTGAGGTAAATACACTGTTTTTAACTTTTTATTTAAAAATACAAATGATATAAACACTCTGGAAAAAGTTAACAGAAAAACAAAAATGAAATTACAAAGTGACATATAATAAGACCGAGAAAACGGAATGATTAACACGTGTGAAAGAGGCACATTAGAAAATCTCAGCCTAGATCTAAAAGCTAGCCTTCCTTAACGACGTGAAGTTAACGGAGCTTCCTAACGGCGAAGTACCCACCTCAATATCGAAGGAATCGTAACGCCTGAAAATCTGAATGACGAACAATCTGGCGACCAGAACAACGAAGTCCTTCCCGGCACACTGTTTATTCTCCACCGTCGGATTCTCCGTCTCCGGTCCATTGGACCAGACGACGTGGCGGAGCAGCCTCTCTCCCTCCTCCCCGACGAATCGGTCCGGCACGAACTCCTCCGCTCGATCAAATATCTTGGGGTCCCTCGTCGCCAAGGGTTGATACCCGTAAAGCATTTCTCCTGCTTTGACTTTAAACGCTGCGTCGTGGCTCTCGATCACCAGATCCTTCTTCGCACGCCCGTATTGCGCCGGTACCGGCGGTTCGAACCGGAGACATTCGTAAACGATGGATTTGGTTAGCTCCATTTCTTCGATCCCTCTCATCGTGAGCTCTCCGCCGTTGGATTTGATCACCGACCTAATCTCTTCCGCTAACCGGATCTGGACTTTGGTACCCGCCCGCCCGACCCGTTTCACCAGGTTGGAGAAGAGGATTTTCATCCCACCCCAGGTGTTGAAGCACGTGGTGAAGAGCAGGTTGTGACAAGCTTCTTCTCGGGAGATGCCCAATCTATCTGCCTCCTCTAGAATCTCACCGGAAGATTCGAGGAAGAACTCGTAGAGTCTCTGGTAGTCAGACTTGACGAGTCCGGCAGGTAATCGGAAAGTGTGGAGGAGACTATCCTCCAGAAGCTTGGGTAAACCCAGAGTCAACAGAGGATGGAGATTGAAGAGAACCCATTTGGTGATGAGCTTGGGTGCGTCGGATCCAAGTTTTGTTTTAGCTGGAGTCGTCCCGTACATGGCTCTGGCCAAGAAATCGAAGGCGGCTGCGTCACCGGGACCACCAAAATCGGCTTTCCCGTCAACGGCGAGCTCTTTCTCTAGGGAATCGAAGAGTTGGGAGTATGTGGACTGAAACTCCGGGAAGATCCGGTGACGGGAGGATTTGAGGAGGAAGAAAACCAAGGACTTGAGTTTAGCATGATTAGGCTCAGAAGGGTCGAGATAAGAGAGGACACGGTAGCCTCCGGTGAGGTCAGTGGAAGGCATGTAAGTCCCCGTGAAGAGATCTTTCTTCTCCACTTTATCGACATCGAACAAAACCGGGAAGCTTTTGCCGTCAAGCAAAGCCACCACTTGTGGGTTCTCAGCTATGAACCCACCAGGTGGCATATTAACTCGAAACACAGTGGAGTCGTATTTACGGATTCGGGATTTGAAGAACTCTTCTGCTCCTTGGTTGTAGAAGTAATCAAATCGGTCATTTATTGGACCAATGATCGGTAGACCGTAGCTCCCTGGGATGCCCCTGATCGGTAGATCCCTTGATCCGGATCCGGATCCGGTCCGGGTCGCTATATCCGACGCGGAGGCCCTGACACGAGTCAATCGTAGGTCTTTGGATCGGATCTGTGGGGGAAGAGAGATTGGGAAATGAGTTGAAACTGAAGCCATGTCTCAAGTTGATTTGGTTTGGTTATGGTCCGATCGATTTACACGTATAAATAGAGAGTCAGAGAGAGGAGAATGATATAAAAGATTCCTTTTTCGGACCACGCAGTTTGTAAATTATAATGCGACTCTGACCACCGGCCTGCCCTTGTTGTATATTCAAATACCCACGTGCTTTGACTCTCTGTTCCAGTTATACAAAAGTTGTTATGATATTTTTTATACAACACTGTTGCTCTGTTTTTGGTGTAGGGAAAATATTTCTTGTACGAGTCTTTATCCCGTACAATTACGCATGTGTCGAAATTTTGATATTTTACTATATAACATTTTAGCTCCATTATGATTTTTTAGTTTGTATTCCATAAATATAAACATGTACAAAAATATAAACATGTACAATCCCGCGGGTTTTGTTGTTATGTCGGAACGGAAAATATCTATTTATGTTGTATTTTATAGAAAAGTTGAAGAGAATGGAGTCGAGCTAAGTTCCAAGAATTAATGCTAAGACAACTCGAGTTTGAATTCTGTACCGGGAAGTCTAAAATCTGAAACGACTAATTAATTTGTGGGATTTTTTTTTTTTGAGGTTTTTTGGCCGGTGCACACCGTGCTCTTGCCTCGGTCGTATGGGCTTCTTTTTTTTTTTTTTTCATCAACTTTGTTTTCGTTGTTTTTTGAGAGAACGATGACTTTCCCTACACTTTCATAGTCTTTGTTCTCTTTGCCATATCATGCATTTAGTTTTGGACTTCTTTATAATAAATTCTATTTAGGTCGAGATCGGTTATTTACTCTTTGTAAGATTGTCGATTACAAAATCTATCTTTATAATATATATATATACTATATAGTAAGGTTCCTTTATCAACTAGTTTTGAAAAGGTGCCACGTGTAACATATATTTGCAAATTTTATGTATTAGTCCCTCTATTTACTTAATTTATCTTGTTTCTTTCTAAAAGAAACTCGAATGAAAGATACACACCATCTTAACATTATGTTACACATTTGGTTAAAATTTTAAACATAATTTTTTCATATGCGCTACAACACACAATTGCTTTAAGAAATTGTTTCAATATATAAATTCGCCATTAATCAAAATATTATGATGGTACATTAAATTTTAGCATAAAATGAACAAAAATACAAATTACAATATTATATCTATAATTATAATGATATAAAGATAAGAGGTTTTTACAAAAATAGACTACAATTTGAAGACAATTGCAAATGTGACACCTAAAACCTCCACACTCATCTTGGTCATTTTCTCCCTCTTCGTTCCGTTTCTTGCCTTCACGTAGAATGGTAATATCCTCTTATTCCTTCCTTTCACTTTCTCATTCTGCCATAGTGCCATGTATGTATCTCAACTGGAAAATTCTCTTTCGTTGGTTTAGGTCACAGGTTACTGCTACTAAAAAGACTACTCCCAATGAAGCAAGCCGGTTTCTAATAATAAATCATCGAACCAAATCTCAACTTCAGCAGTCATTTTGTTCTGCTACTCTGTCTTTTTTGCTTTGTTCTTCATCAAACACATCTGTGTTTGAAAATTTGTTTGTTTTTCTCTGTTGCTCTCCTTTTTGCGTCCTCTGTCACTTGACTACCCTCAATCGGTATGGCTGTGTTGGTTGGTTGCATAAATAAAAATTCATTGCTGTACACTATCAAAGCTGCTTGTTCTTAATTCACTCTCAACTGCTTGTCATATAAGATCCATATCAGTTATAGAGCTAGCTTTTAATTGTACATGATGTGTTCGTTGGTAAGATAAATAAAGTGTTGGCCTTTATATGCTTAAGAATGTTTACATTGGTAAGATTAACTGGAGTAATTATCTTGTGACATTTTTTTCGAATAAAGTACAGAAAAGGCGGGACCCACCTGAATCGGGAAGATATTCAACGGCTGGATGTGTTCAGTCATATCACAACTGAAGAAGCTCAAGAAAATGTCACTCTCTTTGCAATCTCCGCCTTCTCTAGCTCTCTCTGCTCCGATCCAAGTACTCTTTCTCTTTACTTACTTACAATCTTCAGTCCACATGTATGTGATATGATCTTTGAACTGCGCAGAAGGGACCATGGAAGACGGTCGCCGCCGGATTCTCTGTGGCTCCTCTTCCCGAAGCTAAAAAATACATAAATCATTCTCTCAAATATAGAAATCATTCTCTCAAATACCCAAGACTTATCCCTCAGTCTGCGAGCGTATAGTAGACTGTTCACGAAGTCTGCGCGGGTATAGCAAACTGAGGGATAAGTCAACTTTCTTATGAAATTTTGGTCAACTCAACAAGTAGATCCGTATAAGTCTGCTAAAATATTTGTAAGTCTACTAAAATAAAGTAGATTGTCGTGTTAGTTTGCTCCATGGCTAAAGAGAGAAGACTTATGCTTAAGTCTAGAGTTTCCAGCAGACTGACGTGTAAGTCTACTCATACAAGCAGACTTACAGATAAGTCTACTCGTATAAGCAGACTTACTGAATCTTTTTTCAATTGCAAAAATAGACCGTTTTTAAAGAAGACTGACCGGAAAGTCTTCTACAATATTCCGTCAACTGCAAAACTAGACCCCCTATTTTATTTAGTAGACGTACACGTTAGTCTGCAAAAATGAGTAGACGTACAGGTAAATCTGCTTAATTATTGATTTTGCAGATTGTCATGACAATCTGCTCATTTTCTGGACAGGAGACGTACTTGACAGTCTGCCCAAACATGGCAGACTGTCGGGTTAGTCTATAAAATTAATGAAACGTGTTTACACCATTTCTGTATAGTTTTTCGGAAAAAAATTTCAACCCAAATGTTTGATATGTCTATTTTGTGATCCTGTACAATTTTTGTCACTTTATTCGCAATATTCTATGTATTAATAATTTTCTTGTGTTTATTTGGATATTTGACGCTTTAACACATACATACTTGGAAGTTTACCAGCAGATGTTTCAGTTACTTAGTAATTTGGATCATAATTTGTAATTCAATTTCCGGCCAATTGAGAAGTATTTTTTGTTTTTTTTTTTTAACCCATAGACTTGTAAGACTTATAAGTTCCAACTGTATGAGTTTTAGGTGTTTATTCGACATATTATTGCTTGAACTATATTTTTGATGTTTTGAGTAAACTTGCTTTTAATTTCAGACTGACAGATATGTCTACTACGTAAATGTGATACTCATATATATTTTTCTTTCTTTGACATACATGCATAATATACTTGCTTTTTTTGGGAGATGGGTAGTTATTGTAAGATTATGTTGTGTTTTAAAGTTATTAAATCTGAAGTTAATTTACATGGTTTTTGTAGGGAAATGTATTTTACTTATGTAATGGCAAAAGAATGGATCACCTACATGATTTTTTAGGGACCTGTCATGAAAGAACTTGTTGGAATAGCACATAATTTGGACATGTATAGGATTTTTGGTGTTTTGAGGTAATTAGCTATTTAGACTGCGAAAAAAGTGTACGAGGTAGACTAACCCATGTTTTGGTAAATGTTTATGTACAATACAAAACTGTCATTATTCCAAAATTTTTTTATTACGAGAACGTAGCATTATAAAGATTGTTCCAATCAACATCATTATATCATTTACAAACACTAAAACATAATAGAAACGAAAATTGGCGATGAGGACATGGCTTTTGTATACAAGATGTCTTGAGAAAACTCAGATCAAGAATCATAACCAGCTGAAGTCTGCGCTAGAAGTCTGCCCCAAAAGTCTACACCAGAAGACTAACCGGTAAGTCTGCGCCAGAAGTATGTCCTAAAAGACTACCGGTAAGTCTGCGCCAGAAGTCTGCCCCAGAAGTATGCACCAGAAGACTAACTGGTAAGTCTGCGCCAGAAGTCTATCCCAGAAGTATGCACCAGAAGACTAACCGGTAAGTATGCGCCAGAAGTCTGCCCTAGAAGTCTTCGCCAGAAGTCTGCCCTAGAAGTCTTCGCCAGAAGACTAACCGGTAAGTCTGCACCAGAAGTATACCCAAGAAGACTAACCGGTAAGTCTACCCACGTATCAAATCATTTATCTGATGCTAAGACCACTAAGAGAACCTAATAATCTAAAACCCAGAAGAAAACGTATTAGATTTATATAAAAAAAAGAAGTGATTTAAGAATACATACCGGAGAAGGAGAAGAATCAGGCATAATTATCATAATATCGACATGGTCGTGCTTTTTGTTCAGCTCTTGTAAGGATGGAGAGAAAGTTACCATCAAGTCAAGGAAATGGGAGAAGAAGAGGAAGAAGAATTATACAAAGCAGATCTGGAAACAAGAACAAGAATTTGAAGGAGAAGAGCGAGAGAGAGCATACCAAAGAGTGATTAGGGACGATGAATCACCACCACCACCACGTCTTCCATCAGATGAACCACCACCATCACTACATCTCCCCATAATACAACGACAAAGAAGAGAAAATCGTGGTTTGTGACGGAGAGGTGAGAGAAGAGAGAGAAAGAGGCCCCGTTTTAGTGAAAGAGACAAAATTTTGTTATAACGAAATTGAGATTTCTAGCAGCCATATTAGCTTATATACGGGGTCTCTGAAATCCGATTAGGTTAAAAATTTCGGTTCACGCAGACTAACTTGTAAGTTTGTTAAACCTTTATTTTAATCAGACTTGTCTCAAACCTAAAATTTTGATAAATTAATTATTTTTAATTTTATACACACTAAAATACTCCGTTTTCAGATGTTTTAAATTTTTCTTTGTTTAAAATATTTTTTACCTAATTTTAAATTAAAATCTAAACAATAAGTAGTTGAGTAAACTAATCTATAAGTCTGCCTAAAATATCATTTTCCCGCCCAGAAGGTATATGCCCGCCAATTTATCTAATTTGAATTCGCAAACTTCTCCGTAAGTCTGCTAAACCTTCATTTAATCAGATTTGTCCCAAACCTAAACTTTTATTATATTAATTCTTTTTATGAAATTTTATTTTGTACACACTAAAATACTCCGTTCAGATGTTTAAATTTTTCTTTGTTCAAAATATTTGTACCTAATTTTAAATTAAAATCTAAATAATACGTAGTTGAGTAGACTAATCTATAAGTTTGCCCAAAATATTATTTTCCCGCCCAAAATATACATTCCCGCCAATTTATCTAATTTGAAATCGCAAACTTCCCGGTAAGTCTGCTAAATCTTCATTTTAATCAGATTTGTCTCGAATCTAAACTTTTGTTAAATTAATTTTTTTTCTGAATTTTATTTTACACACACTAAAATACTCTGTTTTCATATGTTTTGAACTTTTCTTTATTCAAAAATATTTTTACCTAATTTTAAATTAAAATTTAAACAATAAGTAGTTCAATAGACTAATCTGTAAGTCAACGAAATTTATTTTTCATAGACTTTCGTTAAAGTCTTATTTTCTGCCAGCAGAGTTACCCCAAGGTTAAAATCGTCATTCTGGCTCCGTTTTTTTGTTTGTTCGCGAACGCTGAAATATGTAATTTATCCCTTTGAGGGTCTAGCGAGGGTCTACTTTTGCCATTGATTCAAATTAGGGTCTACTTTTGTATTCAAAATCAAATAATAGTCACAAACAATTTATTTATAATAAATTACTTAAAAAAATTTTGTAGAAAATTAAACGATATTATATGGCGATAATATTATATATTAGGAAAAATGACAAAAATTCAATTAAAAAATTAAAAAATTGGTGCTCAAAAGATATATAAAAAAAGAATATAACTTATCATTCTTCCATTTTTTGTAAGATTCTTTTGAAACATATATATATCATGACATGCAACGTTTTGCCACATATCGCAAATGAATAAGATTTTCATCCATCCGATTTTTTGTTTTTCTTACTTCTACATAATATTAGTATGACCTGTTAGGTTTTTTTAGGTAGACTGATCTCTAGATATTTATTATTCACATAATTTTTTTAGTCCAAATTTTTTTTTTACTCAAAATTTTACTATGAATTTCTAATAGACAAAATGCAAAAACTATTCAATAAAATCTTAAAAGTTAAGAAAATGATTTAGTATTAACATCTTACATATTTTCAAAAAACGATCAAAATATATTTCCCAAAACACCTTTGTCAAAAATGTTATCCAAAAAATAATAAAAAATACATATTCAATCGCATTTCACATCATATCATATTATATTATATAATATTAGAAATATCATTTTTAGAAAATCATCCACGCATCTCGTGGACTTTCACTAGTATGTTATATTTGAATGATGGTTATGGGTTTAGGTCGGAAATATGTCAATCTAATATTTTATGAGAATAAGCTTTATTTTTCTTAATTATTATTACTATTTTATTTTATTTTAATATACCTATCGGCTATCCGGTTGGCTCCTATGAAACGCACCGAGGTGCCACAAGAACAGACTGATATGCATGTGGTTCAATGGTTTAACGGTTCTACGGACACCACGAACTTGAGACAACGGGCCATGAGATCCATGAGATCTAAATAACAACTGTACTGCCTATCCAGACCTGAGATGCCATCCGACTATGTACCAGGGCATAGTTAGGCCGTTTGCATTGATGACTACCAGATAAACGAATTGGGCCAAATTAAGCCCAACTGACAGACTTGCCAACAAAATGTTGATAAAATCCAGGGAGGAGGATCGAACCCTGGATGTGGAATTTTCACCTTTTCACCAAGATAATGTAGATATTAGATAAAGTAAATTTCGAATTAGGAAATAATAATCATTTATTGAGTAGAAAAAAAACCCTACATATTTGGAATTAAATTTTTGGTAGATATTTCCTATTGTGAAAATTTCATTTTTTGTAGAAAATGTTGATTAGTGATAAGTCAATAATAAACAATGAAATGGACATGTCATTTCTTAAGCCATGTCATCATTGAGTCATCAATGAGTCATCATTATTTTGAAAATTTACTTGTCAAATAATATATAACTAGTATTTTGCCCCGTGCACATGCACGGGGTTACACTGTTGTGATTAGTATATTACAGTGTCTTTGTATGTATATTTTTGTTATGAGTTTTAATGTTTCTTGCATTTAGTCTAGTATTTTAGTTGTGTTTTTTTAGGTCATATTGTGTTTGTGAAATATAATTACATTTTGGAATGTAATTTGAAAGTGTAATCATAACTACAAATTTTATAATTTAGTATAAGTAGTGCATCTGCACACGCAAAAAATATTTCACGCAACGCGTGGATTTTTCTCTAGTTAACAAAAAGTATTTCACACAACGTTGTATATATACTTTTGTTTTTGTCCAAACTAAATTGTATATCTAAGCAACCACTAAATTGTATTTGTATTGCTTTGGTTAACCAAACCAATAATTAATAAGCCAATGAAATGTTAGATATGAACTTAGATATTTTTTGTTTATTTGAACTTGAGTGTATAAATTTCATTTTATATGATATAGTGGAGTATGTATCAAAAAAAAANTGTAAAAAAAAAAAAAAAAAAAAAAAAAAAAAAAGTGGAGTAAATAAAAGAAAAAACATGAAAAAGGAACAAAATAGACCATTTAATGACCTTCTGATTATAGGCTTATTAGCCCAAAATCTAAGCAATTGATTTGTATTATTTGTTTTAGTCTAGAATAAATATATTAAAATAGGGGAACAATATTACTGATTCACAAAACAAGTTAAGTCTTAAAGATTTGAATTTTGGACACAAAAAAAAAAACAGAGCTTAGGGATTAGTATTGGAATGATTGTGTATATGCACTACAAGAATGTGTTCATATAGCTACACAAAAATTTGTTGAAATAAAATCTGGGTTTGTAACAGAAAATGAATTGCTACAATCTCTATAACTATGTGGTGCTGAGTATTTGGCCGTCGCTATGTTGAATTTGTAAGAAATTGTAGCTAATTTGCTACAACGTTACACAAGATTTTGTAGCACCTACTCCCAAATTGTGACAACTTTATAGTAGCTAAATGGCTACAGATATTACTATGAATTGTTACTAAATAAGCAAGATGATTTTGTAATAATTTCGTCACTTTTGACTACCAATAAATGACCAAAACTTGACGTAAAGTGAGATTGACGAAACCAAGACGAAAAGCTTAACCGACTAATAACGGACGAAAATAATATTATACCAATTATCTGTAAGTGATAATAAACCTGAAGCAATGTTTTGCTTAAGTCTCAAGGAAACATTAGCAAGAAGACTGAAGTTCAACGACAATTCTCTGTGACTAAAGATGAAGCAATTGGGCCTAAGAAGAATGAAATAAAGACGGGCCACGAAACATGGAAAAAGCCCATTGAATTCAAGATAAAAGCAGCATTGGTCAAAACTGCAAAAAAACAGAGATTGCAAACAGAGAACAGACTCTGCAACTTTGACAGACATACACAAAATTCCTATACAAAACAAATTTGCTATTCTTGGATTTTAAACTCACATGATTAGAAGGACAGCTAGCATATGATTAGCTGTATTAGTCTACTTTTTGGTCCTTAAATGCATTGCATGCTCACCATTGTAACGTTAAGAGAAAACAATAAGAGTTTTGGTTTGTCTTCAACCATGAGCTCTCTGAGCTTTCTCTCATTTTGCTTTCACTATCGACCAAAAATACACACGACCAAATTGTTTTTAAAAGGCCAACCGAAAACATGACAAAAAAAACACGACCAGTTTCATCACACCACAAGTTAATGTATACATTCTAGGGCTCTTATCTAATCAGTTGAACTTTCCCTTTCTAGTGATCCATCTCTTCTTCCATTCCGCCACTTCTTAGTGAAACTAAATGCCACTTGTGCCTTGAATCCCTTCTCCACAACTTTGGTAATGCTCTGTTCCCATAAACTCTTGCTGCCATAAAGCGTAATCAACAGAAAACTTTATGTCTAAGTTCTAAAAAACTCTTGATGTTTAAGTAGTAATGCTTAGGTGGCTTACCGCAAAGGTTCTAAGCCATCTCTGTTTCGTTCGCAGTAGGAGAGCCTTAGGAGAAATTGAATGTTTTCCTGCTAAAATCTGAAGAATCTATTCAGAGGATATAGTTTGCTAATACCTTTTTCTTGCCTCCTTTCCTTTCCTTCCTTAGGGAAATCCTCTTGTTCTTCCTATAAAAAAACGAATCAAAAGCATAGATCAGAACATTTTACCCTCACATTTATAGATCAGAGAAATGTGCTTGGTTGAAATATATATGTATGAAGATTTATATGATACAAGCATGAAGTAAAAGTACACGAGAATTTAAAATAACATTGATTTATATAAGTAAGCTCGTGTCATGGACTCTCGAAGTTAATCAGTATTTCTTCATGCTCATGTCCATTGAAGTATCATATAAAATCACTACTAAAGTATTAGGCTGGTTACCTCTCTTTATATGTATGCTCGTGTCCATTATCATTTTATATGATACAAGCTAAATCACTACTAAAAAGAAATTTATAAGTTAAAAGACTTGAGTTAAAACAAACCTTGGTCTTAGTCTCACAACGAACATCCAATTGTTGAAGCCTCAAAGAGAGATAACCAGCAACTTGCTTACCAAAACACCACCAGGCTCAAGCAATCATCAAACTTTCCAAGCGCTTCAATAATCGCCACCGTTGATTGATCCACTTGCACACAACAAAATAGATTCCCCATCTTCTTCTTCTTCACGTACACCTTCATAACAAAAGTCACAAAACCATCTTTCTCAACAAAAGTCACACCTTCACACCGATTTTGTCATACTGTTTGGCTCCATAAGCTTGGCCACAAAGAGCTTCAAGTGCACACACTAACCCACACTGCAACAAACAGAAACAGTTTCAAGATTTTGAATAAAAGTGCAACTCAAAAAGGAGAATAACTAATACCATGATGCTAAAGCCAGTGACGTTGGCAAAGGAGGTGGCGAGAGCGACGCCGGAGAGTTGGAGCTCGCCGCGGTGACCGGCGACCATGACCGAGATGACGGGTAATAGATACTGAGCAACGGTCACAGTAGCCATTGGTGCGGCCATGCGGCTGACGTAAACAGAGAGTAGGGCATAGCTTCTTTAACCGGCTTCTTCTGTTTCTCCAATACTAAACAGAAAACTAAACAAAGTAAATTAAAAGAACTGAGAGATAAAAAGAAAAATGAAACAAATATAAAGAATTTGCAAAACGGTTTCAAATTTTCCTAGATTATCGGGAGTTCATGACAAGTGGGGAAGTTATCAATAACTGTATAATATTTTTTTCCTAATTTTTTTTTTTTGAAAATCTCGATAACTTCTATTTATTTTTCTTAAAAAAAAAAATATATATCTTTCAAAAGATAATCCCTAAAAATATAAACTCCCAAAATCCCTAAATAATCTAGAATCTAAAAAATTTAAAAGATAATTATTCATTACCTTAATCGTAGTGTTTTACCTCCTTGTCTTTTAGGGGTAAATGATTTTTATAAGATGAAATAGACCTAAAATATAGCATCTATAAGTTTTATTAAGTTTTAAGGGATTATTATTAGGGAACGATTATTATTAGAGAACGATAATTGTAATTTGAAAAATTTTATTAAGTGAAATCTACATATTTCGAATTACAAAAATTATAAATAATTTTAGGATGATAAAAAATAATTATATCTAATTTTAACCCGATTAAATAGGCCTAAAATATATAATCTTATTTATTTTTAAAGTTAATGATAAAGTAATTATTTATAAATTAAAAACTTTATAATTACATAAATTTGAATCAAAATAAATGTTATAAAAAATATTATTTTTCAACGTCGATTTTGTTGTAAAAAAAATTCTAAAAAAATTGATTACAAAACATGATAAATAAATAATGAAAAATAAATAAAGAATGAACAAAAAAAAAGCTGAGAATGAAGGAGAGAGTGACACTTATGCAAAAAGGACACATGGCATCAAGGGAGAAAATTTCTCTACTTGTGTATTAGGGGTATTGATATACTAGGGGAAAGTCCGCGCGGATTTGAAATCTATTACATTTAAGATTATGATACAATATATAATATTAGAATACATTGATGGGTGCCAAAAAAAATTAGTATCATAAAAAATGTGTTGTTCATTGAAATTTGGATCGATAAGTTTTTAGTCGCCGATTATATATATCCCAATGTATTTTACAAATAAAATTATGTGAGAATATAGAGTGAAATCACACATGACTAACGATCAAATGAATTACGATCAATATATCTGGCAATAATTACCGATAAAAGAAATAAAATAATGTGAAGGGTTTCTCTCTTAACATAAATGATAACATTTGTTCTTTTGTTTAAAACATATTTTTTTGATATAATTATTGTAAGTTAATATATAATAAAAAAGAAAAAATTAAGAGGGACTAAAATGAAAAATAAATACAAATAAAGGACACATGGCAGCTTCTCAGAGCTAGATGAGAAATGAAACTTTACTTTATTATAAAGATATCAATCTTTGTCCAAATTAATATTTTTAATATTTTTAATATTTTAAAATATCTTATAATATTTTGTAATATTTTATAAGGTTTTAGGGTTTAGAATCTATGGTTCAAGGTTAAAATCCTAAACCCTAAAATTCTAAACCCCAAAAAACATTTTTAACCCTACTCTCCTAAAATATAAACCTTAAAACCTTAAAACTTAAACTCATATACTTATTAAACACTGAACCCCAATCGGCCAATCCTATAAATTTCAACCATAAATTATAAATTTTAGTAACTTAAATTAATTATAGATAAAAAATGGGTATATGTGATAAATAAAAGTAAGTATATATGAATTTGGATATAAGAAACTGGATATAGCAGACGGTTACTCTTTCTCTATTGCTCTTCGCTTCTCTTGACTAGTTGATGATTCATGATTGTTTGTGGATTGTGGTGGGAATGTGATACTCGGGATTTCGATTTGATGAGCATTGCTCTCTCATTTTCTTATTTTAGTTTGTAATTACGGTTAGATTTTTTTTTTTTTTTTTTCAAGTTTCATACAGTTATTTTGGTTATTTCGGATTAAAAGTTCAGCCGAACCGAACCAAAACCATAACTATTTTGGTTTATTTTTGGATATGAAATTTACATTCCGAATCGAACCAAAATTTATGAGATATCCGAATGGTTATTATGGGTTCGATTGGCAAAGCTAATAGCAGAGCGGTAGCATTAAGCAGCAGAAGCTATATGCTGCAGAAGTTGTATACTGTGATTAGTTATATATAAATTGTTTGATTGGCACGACAATGAGCAGATACATAAAAAAATATTAAAATATATAACATTTAATGAAATGAAAACTTTTATGGAAGTGGATTAATTCGTTTTAGGAAATAAAATATCTCTGCAGGAATATTATTGTAATTAAATTTTTTTAATGCTATATGCTATTCTAAAAGCTTCAATAAGGAGCATTATGGAATGGAGCATTTAGGAGCATTTAGAATAAGCTAATGCTCTCTTAAATGCTTTAGGTATAAAAGGTGATTGGATACCCAAAAGGCTTTAAGCTCACCTAAATGCTTTGCCAATCGAACCATATTACTCTATATATCAAAAATTACCGAAACAAAACCGAATGATTAACCGAAAGCCCATGATAGTTCGTGTATTTTCTTTTTTTTTTTTTCCTAAAAAATCTCTAAGAAAAGGAAAAAGTGTCTGGATTTGGCTTTGTGTATATTTAAGCCTCTCTCTGTCTTGATCAATGGGTATTGAGACAAGAGAAGAATGTGGAAGAAGCAAAAACGTTGCTTGACGATGATGGATTTTTGGCTGCCTCAAGATTTGGTGGAGCTAATCCTGGAGAGACTTCCAGTGAAATCTCTGGGGAGATTCAAGGCTGTATCGAAGCAATGGAAATCAACGATCGAATCACCATTCTTCCAAGGAAGACAGTTTATGCTCCGTCAACAATCAGGAGATCCAGATGTTCTCATGCTGTATGAACTTCCTGACGCGGATGTTCCGAGTGACTCGGGTGACATAGAATCTGAAACTTGGAGTGACGCGGGGACCGTAGAAGGTCTAAGAAGTCTTGTGTTGGGTTCATCATCAGCGGTGGACATGTATTATCCTCGGGAGAAGGGACATTCCCTACTTTGTGCTACAACCTGTGACGGTCTCATTTGTCTATACCATCCCGAACTCTCGGGCTTTGTGGGCAATCCCATCACTAAATGCTATCGTCCTCTTCCTATCTCCAACTATCAACAATTTATACTCGACATAGGAAGAGAAGCTTACTGGGATCTTAGAGTCCCACTCTTTAAGCTTGGCTTCGGTAAAGATCAAGTTAATGGTACATACAAGCCCGTATGGTTATACAACTCCTCCCAATTTGACCTAGGCCTAGACGATGCCACCACCTGTGAAGTTTTCGACTTTACCACCAACGCTTGGAGGTTTGTCACTCACTCTGCTCCTCCTTACCGGATTCTTGGCATCCTCCAACCCGCCTATGTAGATGGATCGCTTCATTGGCTTACCGACTGTCAGGAAACCAAAGTTTTATCTTTCGATCTTCACACCGAGACTTTTCAAGTCACCTGTAAGGCTCCCTTTGCCGATGCAAAATATAACGACATTGTCATATGCAACCTCGACAACCGTTTGTGTGTATCCGAGATCAAACGGCCCAACCAAGTCATATGGTCCTTCCATCCTGCCAACAAGACATGGGACAAAATCTACTCCATTGATATTTCTCAAACTGATCATCTCTATGGCATCCCTACAGATGGCGCCCTCGTGCCACTAGCACTCTTGGATGGGTGCAAGAACAAAAAGTTGCTGTTTTTTTGTCGTTATTCCAGTCGAGCACTTGTGATACACGACCCCGAAACCAATTCATATGATGCTGCTTTCACTGCTGACTCCCTAGCCTATCCTGCTTGTTATTTCCCCAGTTTGTTCTCTATTTAATAAACGCTATTGTTATTCAATCATTCAATGCATACCTTTTGTTAACTACTTTTTGTTAATATATGATTTTGATCGACTCCTTTAGGTCGGTCTTGAGTAATTGCCAACATGTAAAGATTGAAACTGCAAGACAACAGAGGTTTTCAATGCTTTGGGTTTATGCCTTATCATGAGCACAAAGAGGTGACGCCATTTACAGTCATTGGCTTTTATTGCAAAAAGAATTAAAGAAACAACTCAACTTTAAAGCGGAAATCTGATGTAATTTCTCTTCTCTAAGTTTTATTGATGAAAACGTAATCCTAATCCTAACTCTAGCCTTGTGTCAGGGGTTCGATTTGGACGATTTGACGGTTAAAAGACCACCCGATGTTGGACGTTACTCTTTCCAGTCGCCAGAGAAGATTTTTACGAAAAAAGCATCATCAGTTATGCTAGGCTTGGGATCCATCGCTACAATATGTTAGAGGTAAATTAACTTAGTAAGTTGCTGTTATTGGTAGGTAACGCTAGTGATTCTCTTCTTTTTTCTTCAGGGGAAGAATCTCTAGTTCAGCTCCATGGTGACATACATTTCTGTATGTGCGTCTCTTGTATATTGCTCGAATTTCATAACTTGTGTTGCAACCTTCTACATCAAGTACAAGTACTACCCAAAAAACTGTCGTTATCCCCGCAATCGCATAGCTATAGCCAGAAGGATCATCAACAACTCAATCTCATCTTCAACACATGTTTGGCAAACACTTTTATATAATTCTCTACACATGTTGTTTCTTGGACTATTTGTAATGTGTGTCAGATGATTAAGACTTTAATAAGAGTCGGATCGTTTAATATTGTAATGCCTTCTTTTCAAAATTTCTGCATACATTTCTTATGCCCTTACAAATTCCTAGAGATACCCTAGTTGCAGAACCTATTGCAATATTTTGCTCTCTTTATGCGCGTTGTTTTCCTTTGAAATTTGTGAGCTAAGGGAAAGGATGCAATAAAAAACCCATTTCTCCCAGAAACATTTGTGAAACCTTTTACATAAGACCTACACAGCAATTTGTGAAACCTTTTACCAACGACCGGACTGAATTTTTGTTGCAAGCAATTTGTAAATATAGGTTCTTGTTCAAGCGTATGTTGCATGGCTTAAGAGATCAGAACATGGGACATTGATGGATGGAATTAGCATGCACTTGGCTCTTAAATTCGTTAGTACTTCCATTTCATATATATTATGTGGAAAGAAATCTTGTAGAAACTCTACTACTTCCAGTTTCTTAATTTGTTGATGATATGCTAGTACTTTATGTAACCAGAGATATCTTTTATTTTCTTTCCAAGTTTTATAAGCTTGTGCTACATGACCAAACCAAATCACTGACTAGATTTTCTGATGGTCTTAGAACGTTGCTGGAGTAGACACTTCTGGCTTCAGTGGATGAATCTCTGCTTACATTTTTACGTGAACACTACAATGTGTATTTTAACGTGAACCAATTCTCTGTATATATAGGTTCCATATGGATATTAGCACTCACTGAGTTATGGCTTAAAGATATCGTTTATTGGTCCAGAAAATCATTAGCTTGACCATTGAAGTAAGAAGCTATCCTGTTGGATGATAAATTGAGCGCTATCTCTATGGCCTTTTCCAGCCCAGGTGGCAAAAAATTACTGGCTTAATTACAGTGCTTCGGTTATTCGTTATTACCAACATATATCTTGGAAAAGTGAACTAGCATAGCCCTTTATTCTGAAAGATATATAGAACAAGAAATAGCTTTCTCACACTGAATATATCTGCTTACTTGGATGGTCCTTAGGCATTGACATATTCTGCTAGTACTTGCTTGTGACTTGTGAGTGATATAATGTGCGTGACAAAGGTGTTAAAATCTTGTTTTCTAGTTCTTGTTCTAGAACACATGCATAAGGACTAACCGGTGGATTGTCGTGGATCCACTTTCCTTGTTATGCTGAATATGTAATCAAGGGGTACGATACCCATCATAACCTTGAGAAGCAATTAATCAAAACATGTCAATTCTCATGAATATCAAAACCAGGTTCACTGTGTCGTAAATTATTCATTGCATAAATTGATTATCTTAGATCCGAGTCCCAATAATGCTAGGTGCAGCAAAAGTGGTACTTAGCAAAAATGGTACTTTTGAATTTTCCCCATATTTTTTCTTTTCATTTGAACAAATAACAATATGCATGATGATTTTTATTTTTGATTAAAATATAGTCAAACAAATATTTAAAATAAATGTACACTTAATTGAGAAAGCGCACATATTATAAATCACTTCGCAAATGTATCATAACTAATTACTATATATTCCGAGAGATTTTTTTCTCCTCATAGGTTATCCACATAAGAAAAGAAACAAAATGTTACATTATATTATATTTAATGGAATAAATCTCTGTATGAAATAATTATCCTCTAAATTAATAAATTTTACCGTAGATATGAAGTCAACAAAAAGTAAAGTATTTAAATGGAATTTTGAAAATTAAGGATTTTTTTTTCATCAAACATAAATTTAAAAGAAAGAATAAAAATTCGATACCCACGGGGGTGGATGCCGGTATACATAGGTGAATTAGATAAAACGTTTTCTTGCTCCACGCGCCATGTTGTCTCCTTGACTATTGAAATCCCTCCTAGTGTGAGCGAAAGAAAAAGTTGGGAAATATCTCTTAATATCCGCGAAAGTCTCTCACTCGACATCAAAAGTCTGTCACAGTTTGGTTCTCGGATGATCTTCACAAGTTCTAAGCAATCTATTAGAAAAAGTGAGCACGGTAGGCCACGTTCTAGAATAACTTACATAGCCCAAATTAGAGTCTCAAATTCGGCATGCAAGGGTGAAAATCGAGGATTTAAATGGCAAAATTTCAAAGTTGAGGATTTAAATTACCATAATTTTGAAATTTGATGATTTTTTTGACTTTCTTTTTCCAATAATCAAAACGACGTCATTTTTACTTATTAACAGAATCTATTAACAGAAATTTAACCCCGTTAGTATATTTCGTTTGTCCACTTAACGTCGTGCCTAAATCAACAAATCAACACAAATTTGTTATTTTATTACAAAGTCAAAGCAAAGTTCGAGATTTAAATGGTTTTTCGTGAGTATAGGGTTTAATCGTCTCATTTTGGTAAATAAATAGCTGTTTTTGACATTCTTTTCAAAATCAATAACTGATTTTGATTGGAGCAGAGTATTAATGACATTTGATTTTTTAAAAACCCATACCATTTTTTTTTTTTTATGTTGTGGTGAAATTTTACAATTCTTTTCACATGGTGTTTCTTTTTCATGTTAAAAAATTCCGTTGACGCTAAGTGGCTAACAATGTACATTTAAATCAATTTATAAAAATTTGTTCTATGCCAACGCTTTTTTGTCTTTCTCTTTACTTATTATCTATACAAAAGCTTTTCACACAATATAACTAGACTTATACATACATGGATAATCTATATGACATGAACATTCTTACATAGATATCAAAATGGAACATGGGATTATATGGAGGATAGGATCCTTTGGCACAATACGAAAACAGGGGATTATACGGTTAAATCTGGTTACGATCTCGCTTGGAGTAATCATAATGGTTTGGATCACTCGTTCACTACAGAGCCCAGCCTCATGGTTCAAAGGGTTCATGTATGGTGAGTTGATTGTCCTTCGAAGATAAAACACTTTATATATGTGGCAAGCTCTAACTGGTTCGTTGGCAGTTTTTTCACGTTTGCGACATCGGGATAGTAATATAGATGTGTTGTGTAAAGGTTGCGGAGGAGGAAATTATAAATAGTGTCCTTTTTTAATGCGAAGTAGCTAGATCATCTTGGAATATTCTTCGAATTTCAAATGGGACGTCCTTTTTCCCTAGCAGGTCAATTTTAGATAATATGGATTTTTTATTCCGGTCATCATGGCGGAAATGATGGAAACCACAAATATTTTCTCTTGGATTTTATGGTATTTATGGAAGCCGCAAAAAAGGTTTATCAAAGGGCATAGTGGTTTGCTATGGAAACTATCCAACTGGCAAAATGGGAATTGGTATTGTGGGAAGGGTCGAAGGTTTGAAAAACATTGGATACACCAGTCAGGGCTGCCCTATTGAGCAGCTCCTGCCAACCTTTTGTAAAGTTGATGGATCTTGGAAAGCGAGGGATAATATTTTGGGATTGGGATGGATTTCTTACGCCAATAATCATCCAAGTGTATTGGAGCTAGAGGTTTTAGATGGAGCATATTGAGAGTTTGAGGGTCTCATTTGGGTCTTGCAAGTTATTTTGGAATGTGGTCTTCCATGCTCCCTATTCTTAACAATTGTTTAGAGCTTTTGAAGATTGATATCACAGGTTTTAACCCTAGAAACTACTGCAAGGGCACAGCAAATGGTTGTAGTATTAAGGGGTCGAATCCACGAAGACCAAGAGTTACACTGTAAATCTTAAGACCTAAATCAAGCTAAAACGACAATATGATTGTGATTATTTGTAAACAAGTGAAATGACTAATAAACAATGTAGATTCAAATAAATAAAAGCGCTAGGATTAGGGCAATTCGCAGGAATGGGAATCAGGAATCAGACAACTATTCAGGATGATTAAGCACCGTCTAGAACTCAAACACAAAATTCTAATCAATCCACTTCCGTGGTATCAATTACTATCCCTAGCAATCCAGGTATCTAAACTTCCGTTTGAACCTAGAATTCTAAGCAAGCATTAACAGGTACAAGTTTGATCAGTTCACAAATTCCCTAGACATCAACTTCCGCAGGCCTATGACAATTTGCTTATCTAATACTTATCTAGCCACCTAGAGACTTTCGGAATATAGGTTAAGCCTGAAATCATAGACTAGGTGATCAATCTAGCCTAAGCATGATGAACAGTATTAGATAAAGACATCCAATTGATTCCTATTTGTGTCTAATTCAATAATCCCCAATTCCTTTGAAAACCCTAAACCTAACTGGAAGATCACTCAGACATGATGGCGCAGCGATAGAACTAGATTATAGCTCAATCAAGAGGGTTTGAATCTCTTGAGA
>OVAF01001238.1:9405-24346 GCA_900406245.1 Odontarrhena argentea | reverse complement strand
GGGACTTTGAAATACTTTTTGGGATTGGAAGTGGCTCGTACTTCAAAAGGTATTTCTGTTTGTCAAAGGAAATATGCTTTCGAACTTCTTGAATCAGTTGGTTTACTTGGCTGTAAGCCATCCTCTGTACCTATGGTTCCAAATCTGAAACTGTCCAAGCATGTTGGTGATTTGGTTGATGATCCAGAAATGTATAGAAGCTTGGTTGGACGTCTGATGTATCTCACAATCACCAGGCCTGATATCACTTTTGCAGTACACAAACTTTGTCAATATTCTAAATGTCCTAGAGTTCCTCATCTCCAGGCAGTTTACAAAGTTCTGCATTACATCAAAGGCACAGTTGGACAAGGTCTTTTCTATTCTGCTGATTCTGATCTCAGTTTAAAAGGTTATGCAGATTCAGATTGGGCTAATTGTCTGGATTCCAGAAAATCCACAACAGGTTTCACCATGTTTCTTGGTTCTTCACTTGTCACCTGGAAATCCAAGAAACAGAAAACACTATCCAAGTCTACTGGTGAAGCTGAGTACAGAGCTCTGTCTTTAGCTGCTGATGAAATGGTTTGGCTCCATAAACTTCTTAAGGAGGACTTCAAAATTGATATAGCCACTCCTGTGTTGTATTCAGATAGTACAGCAGCTATCCACATCTCAAATCATAAAGTTTTTCACGAACGTACTAAACACATTGAGACTGATTGTCATTCGGTTCGTCAAAAGCTCAAGAGAGGTCAGCTCAAAATGCTCCATGTTCGAACAGATCATCAAGTAGCTGATGCTCTCACTAAGCCATTATTTCCCCGGCAATTCGAGTTTCTTAAATCCAAGATGAGTCTTCACAATATCTTTGAAGCATCATCTTGAGGAGGGGTATTAGCTTAGTATAATTATATTGGTTTAGTCCCGGTTTAATATAATTGTATAGATGCCGGTTTATACGTTTATACTTGTATATATACTCATTGTATACGTTGTACAGAAGAAATGAGATCACACTTTTTCACTCTCTCTCTGTAACAAACTTTCCCTCTCTCTCGTCTTCTTCTTCATCTTGCTAATAGAAATGCTTACTTCTATGGTTCTAAATATGAAGAAGGAGTAGTAGCCACCAATGGTTTCTTGGTAAGTTTCGATTTTTCAGAGGAGATATTTGAAAGCATGTGTGTGCCATTTGAGCACTATCCTGAAGATATAGTGGCTCTATCCGTTATAAGAGAAGAGAAACTTGCGGTGCTATTTCAGCTTAGTTCATTAGAGATGGAGATATGGATCACGGATAAAATTAAGCCTAATGATGTATCGTGGAAAAGGTTTTTAACAACACAAGTGTGGTCATGGGGTTTATTTGGGACAGAGAGGTTTTCGTATATGACAAGTTTTCTCATCGACGAAGAGAACAAAAATGTTGTTCTGTGCGATACTAACCCTCGTAGAGACGCAGTACCAGGGAACAGCATCGATAACACTACAATGTACGTTTTTGGAGATGATGGCAAGAGAAAAATCGTTACTCGAAAACATATAGATTGTTCTCCCCTTATGTACCATTATGTTCCAAGTTTGGTTCAAGTCTAGTACTTAGGCAAAGTAAAAAAAATGAAGTTTAGTCAGTTAGATAAACTAAACTTCTTGTATCTCTCCTTTGAATGTAAATCATTTAAGAACTTAATAGTAATTAATTTAGGATATGTTACCCATCCAAGTTTTTAATAACAGTACTTCTGATAGTTGCATACATTAGTTTTGTCTTTAAAATGTAATGACGGATGAGATGTTATTCAATCTAACAATTAGGAGAAACTAATCTTACTAAAGCAAAGGCCTCAATGTCATATATATCTACAATAAAATTGAGTTCAAGTGAAGCATCGAGCTATCTTGTAATATGGTAACACCACCTATGCGACAACCACCAAAGCGTAAATTATCATCATCAAATTCATAATCGTCATCAAGAATGAAAAAAATACAATCTAAATGCTGTAACTATGCCGAGGAGTGCATTGTCTATGAAGCCGTCTCCTTCGGTATCTCCAAGCCACTTGAATCTGCCTAGCAGCTCGTAGCCTCCAATAGGGAGACTCGTACCTTATAGCTCCTTGCACTCGATGACTTCTTAAGAATCTTGAAAACAAGCTCGTTACGTCTTCAAGATCTGCTACACTCAGCGAAAACGCCTCCACGTTTGTCACGCACCTAACATTTCTGTTGCTAAGTAATCCCTTTGATGGCACCCTTATCTTAGTCCCATCTACAGATAACGAAGCATATTCAGTTCCAAGGTTTTTCCCTTACAAACAATGAGTTGTGAACACAGAACGAAAAGGATGTACCAGGGTTTACAGAAGAGCGTTCGAGGCACCAAGTGAGGAGCTCTTCACCACAAACGTCTCCTTCGGATAATGGCAGAACAGAACCGTCTTCTCCAATACTCTCCATCTCACCTCTCACTATGAATACCATTTTCTCAACTAGACCACCGCGGTGCAAGACCGTGCTACTGCTTATGTAAGTCCTCTGTTTCAGCCTCTCACGGATGGCATCTAAGATTGATTCGTCCATCAACGAAAATATTCTCACCTGCAGATCCATTAACATTTTATAAAATGTACCCTATTTAATCCATATCTTGCTTCAGCAATGGTTAACCAACCAGTGATCCCATAACTATTACTATTAGTTCAGTTTTCAGCAACAGTCTCTATCCGTTTAGATTCAGAAGTAGCTCTTAGAAACACTAATGAACTGGGATCAAGCCCACACAAGTCTGAGAGAGAGAGCCATACTGAGGAAAATGGACTCTGATGTTTACCTTCTTGAGAAATATGAAGAGGTGTCGTCTTATATCTCTTTGAAGGTCATCAGGCATATTCTCAAAGAGCAAATCTTCGTTAACTCCTCTTGTAGCAGCCCAGTTAAACCGCTCAGCCTCCCGCACCCTCCTGAAATGTTGAACAAACTATCCAGTTAGTTTTTTAGTGACATTACAGAGCCTGAGACTATAGTTCTTCGGAAAAAATTATTTAACTGCAAAGCAAAGTGAAAAATTATTCAGGCATTAGTCCACATACTTTCTGATGCCTTCCGGTAACCGTCTATGGCTCATCCATTGCTCCACATCACGCCGTCTTAGCGTCATTTCCAAATTCCTAAGATGAATAAAATGAAGTACTTGGTGATTTAGAAACCATTTAGCGTAGCTTGAGATATCTTAATATTGTACAATGATGGAGACATTTACCTTCGACCGAGAGCTTGAAGGAAGTTCTGCATATTACCAATGAGAAGCGCGAAAAGCAAGAGCCCCAGCCCAATAATGCCCATGGTAAAGAACACCTCCCCTAGAAAGTAACTTGGGACTTGGTTTCCAGCAAGTGTGCTGATTTGCTTTGAGAATTATAACCAACTTACATTAATTAAGAGCTCTAATCACGCCACACAATGCATATAATTGAGACTCTTCTAGTATTCAATGCATTTTACACTAAGTTACCTGGAAGCCCCAGAAAAGAGAGTAACTGTATCTTGTGAACAGACTAGGATCATTGGTAAGATTGACGGCCTTTAAATAGATTCCGTAATCAAAACCATCCTCTTGAAAACAAGCACTGGCACTCGCACTATTTCTCCAGGCAGCTAAAGCTGTATGACTATTTCCGCGACCACAATCTATAAGATCTCTACATCCATGGTCAGAATTACCGCAGGCATTTCGAAGGCATTGATTAACTCTCTGACAGAAACAAGACAAAAGGAAGCAGACAATGAGAGGATATGAAAATCACTATAAATATACACATTTTAAGCACAACAGGGAAGGAAATTAGATTATAGTCAATGATACAAGTTTTGAAAATTAGCCATACCTGCAGACCAAAAAGATACCAACAAGAGCCAACAACATGTCCAGCAAGCATGAAGGTGAGAAGATTAATAACAAAATTAGCCCAAGCTGACTCGAAAATGAACCCTGTCGGTGTTTGACCAGCAAGAAGTGGTAGAAGTCTATATAGCTTTGGAATGTATTGGAAAAGAACCGCAGCGCGTAAAAGGTTTTTGGCATAATTTGCCCCAGATGCGCCTAAGTGCTGAGGTATAATCCAAAGTATCAATATCTGCAAACAAAAGGAGACACATGTGCCGAGTAAATGAACATATTCCAATCACCATTACTTACAAACCAGTTGTAGCCTTAATATTACAATACCTGTGGAAGTGGCAAAACTATGAACAAGTCGAGGAAAAACTTTCCCCAGAAGTAATGAAGAGCAATCTTTTTTGGATGATCAACAAACTGACCAGCACCAACAACCGTAGACTCAGGGGCTACATACGCCAATCGAAACTGCAAACAGATATGAAACAACAACCAATAAATCCAACACATTTCCTTATAAAAAAACACAAGCAAAGGAAACACACCTGAAGCAGAATGTTGGCAGAGAACAAAACATCCGTCAAAGTTCGAACAGCTACAAATGTTTTAGCTATTGGCCAATCAATCACAATACATTTCAAGTCCTGCAGTGAGAAAAACGGTCCAAAAACTTGTTCAGACGCAAGAAACCAATACATATATGTATCAAAAGTGAGAGATCAGTATAGGAAGACAAACCTGCTTGACTAATATGAGGAAGAAGAAGAGAGGATCAATGAATATAGCCAACAAGCATGAAAGAGCAAAGAACTTAGTCCAGGTTTGAACAAATTTGGAATGAGGATTCATGATTCCAGGTAAGCGTCTATTAACAGAGGTAGCAAATCTCCTAGCCCAACCTTTGGCATCATCATACAGAGCATTATGGAACTAACAAGAACAAGAAAAGACACACTATGTCAACAAAACATTTACTTGAGTCCGAAGCAATTCTGTAAGTGTGAAGTTAACTTACAGTGGAGTCAAAAATTGCAGAAACTCTAGAAGATGGGATTTGAGCAGCTTTGCGATTGTAGTAAGAAGGGCAAGTAGTACAGTAAGGATCATTACACATACCCAACTGACCAGATCTCAAGAGATTGGCGTGTTTCACTACAAACTCATGATCGGAGTTTCTGTGCTCGAGGGCAGCAAAAGAAGGATACTTGTCAAGCTGTGAGGAAACACTATCGGACGAACCAGAAGGAGGAGGAAGAAGAAACAGAGGCTCTGGGTTACGAGTAGAGGTAAGAGGACCACTCATTTGCACCAAAGAAGGTCGTCTCTGAGTTCGAAGAGGACCCGTGTAGCCTAAATTCACAGCCGAATTGTCGAATCCGTCAATGGAGGAAGAAGGGTTCGAGAGAGAGACGCTACGAGACCTGGAATTGAAAGCTCTGGTACGAGATGATGATGGGTTTGAAACTGGAAGCATCGGAATCTCATCGTTTTCGCCCGGAGAAGCCATTTTGGAAACCAAATCTTTGGACAGAGAACGGTTTCAAGAAGAAAGAAAGAGACCCATGAAGAATAAAAAGGAGAAGAATCTGTGGCGGGGAGTTACCGGTTAGAGAGTTTAAGAGTTTTGGGAAATTTAGAGGAAGAAGACGATGGACTGAGTCCGAGTCAACTAAGTGAATTATTATTATAATCAGACAATTAAGTAGATTACAAAAGTCCCTTGTCTGAAGAAAATTCAATATAGTTGGGGAAGAGAAAGAGACCAGACTTTTTAACATATTTTATTATTTATGGAATTTTGTTACACATGGTAATAAATCGACAATATTGTGAGGTTAGGGGTAATAAATTGTAGTATTTACTTATTTAGTGGTTGAGAATATTGTGAGGTTAGGGGTAATAAATGGTAGCATATATTTTCCTTTTAAAAATCCACTGTGTTTTAATTAAATTCCAATTTGATAGCCAAATCAAATGTCACTAACCAATGGGCAAATTGCCAATATTTGATTGCCAACTGTCAGTAAGCACACTATCCGCATATGTCATATTTTTCTTGACAATGCAAAAAGATTTTTGACAGCAAATATTTTTTTTTAACTTCAAAGTTCAAAATTAAATTGTGGTTGAAAAAAAAAAAAAAAGTTCAAAATTAAAATCACTTAAGCTTATGGGGGAAAAAAAAAAAACTAGACAAAAACTTATCACGGAAAGTTCAGTCCACATAATTGACATTTACTATTGACATTACAAGTTTTTTTTAGTACCTAAAGTTTCTAACATCAAATTGCATGATTTAGTATGATCTCATCTTTTTGTACTTTCAGACCAAACTCTCGATCTATTGTTTGCTAATATATTAAGAGTCAAGGCATTGTAAGAGTAAAGACTACTTGATCATTGTAAACACCAATATTAATTTATAGATGATTTACCATTTTTAAATTTTCCATCAATCTGATCACATCGAAAAAGATCATATTACTACCAATGGCTTTTCTTTGTATTTTGAAAAATTTTAAATTATAATTTATTTATTATTTTAGTAACTTTATTTTAGTTTTATCAAAAGTGTAAATCTAAATTAGAAAAATCTTAATTATTTGTATTTAGTTTTTTGTAATTCTAACCTTATTTAAAGGTTGAATTGTCATTTAAAAAAATATAGATATTTTAAAATTTTGGTAGAGATTTCAAATTTTTATAAAGATTTAGAGTATGACAACAAATTTTCCCAACTTAATTCATTTCAGAAATACGGAGGTGACTTTAATATATATAACTTGAGAACATACCTTATAACTAATCCAGTATGTGCAAAAAGAGAGGAATTCCGAGAATTTATTTGGATTGATTATAAGTCCTATTTATATAGCACAAATTAAATAGAGATATCATATTATTAAAGGAGAAAAAAATATTAAGTTATGGGATTAGGATGAATAATATGGACAAAATACATACCAAAGAGTAGGATGTTGAGGTCATGCGCGATTGTCGATATAAAGACAAATTAATTGACGGCAAACATCCACAAAGTAGACTATCTCCATTGGTAGTACTAATTATGCAATTTGTACCACATCATCATGAATCTGAGAAAAAAAAAACGATATTGTAGATGTCATAGTAGTGAGAAGTTGTAGGTACCACCTGAGCATGTATCTCATCATTTGTAATAGACTAATATGTATTATACCAAATTATTGAGAAATTTAATTGATAGAGGTTACTTTACGTGGCTAAATAGTCTTCATTTTAATGAACAAGTTTATGAATAATAATAGGGATTACCTGTTTTGGTCAATTCTCAACCAGCTGAATCTTTGAAAGTTATGACCGTTATGAGCTTCTTCAACTGGCTGCATGTTGACAAGTACATCACCCGAGGGAGCTGAATGAGAGGCTACTACCGCCACTGCCACGATGATCACCACCCGGTTCTTGTTCAGCGTCATAACCAGTAACATTCTGCGGATCTGAATTACTATGACACTTACGTACTTTCGGCATTACCAGCATAATACAAACCGTCAATAGACATGCAACTAATTTATTAATCAGTAGCTCATTCTGTTACATTTAATTGTAGAACTATATAAACATAACTCCAAAAATTTTAATAAATGCTTATATATTTTTATCTTCATATCTCTCTTCTTTTTGTTTAGTTATATATCAAAAGATTATGATTTTCATGGAAATATATATTATTAAATATTAATCTCAAAATTTACGTCACCGAATGAGGAATTGCATCAAACTAAATTAAACCAAAAAAAGAGAGAGACCAATTTGAGACTATATACATATGTTATTACAACTATCATTTGGTTATTATTATATTCAATTCGATCATTTTATTAGTTTGTTGGATTTGGAAATTTCATGACAGAAAAATAACCTTGGAATTACAAATAAATATTTGATTTAACATTTGGCCTTTACAAAATGATATATATCATCCAGCTCTCTTATCTTATGTCCAAAGGTTTTTACAAAATGCTCCCATAAATCATCCAACTTCCCTCCTCCTTCGGGTCATATATTACGGAATGATATACAAATTCCTTAAAATACAACTGTTTATTTTAATTTTAATGTAAAATTATTATATTCATGGAAGTGCTGCCAAATGTCCTATGGAAAAGCTGTCCTACTATAATTAGCTTCTGACCACGATATATATGAAAAATTACAGTTTATGTGGCATAAATTGGATTATAATAAAAAGTTCTTTATTAACTAATATTTGATAAATCGAGTGAAGAAGCGTGATTTAATTTCAGATTAGCTTTTGGTCGTATTAGGTACAATCTATAGTATTTTGTATTTTGTATTTCCGTAGAAATTTAAATTATTAATAATATTATGTTTTATTATTTTATTTGTAATAATTTTATTATATCAATTCATAAAGTAAACTAATGGGATTACATGACACTATACCATGGTTTGAAATTTATAAAATCCAAAACAAAAAAGTATACAGTTTGTTTTCACTAATATTATTTAGTTTCTTACCAAATATTTCAAGCCATGCCATGCCACCACTATATCCTATCTTTTGTAGATAAAAAGTTTTGTACTTATAATTTTGGATATATAAACCCGTAGTGTATAGTATGTACTCTTAATTTCTTGGTGAAGTTACTATTATATTTTGACTAAAAAAAGTTACAATTAGTTTTTTTTTTTTTTGACAACTAATAAGACGCAAAAAACTTACTATTAGTATTATCTTAGAAAAGAAGACCAATTAGACAGACACGGCCCTCTGAGTAGTGTATCATCTTTGAAGTCGTCTCTTTCTGTATCTCCAAGCCACTTGAATCTGCATAGCTGCTCGTAGTCTCCAATAAGGAGAATCGTACCTTATAGCTCCTTGCACTCGAGAGCTCCTTAAGAATCTTGAAAATAAGCTTGTTACATCTTCAAGATCTGCTACACTCAGCGAAAACGCCTCCACGTTTGTTACACACCTCACATTTCTGCTGCTAACTAATCCCTTTGGTGGCATCTTTATCCTCGTCCCGTCTACAGGTTTCAAAAGCATATATATTTAGTTCCAATATATATCCTTAACAAAGACATTCAAAGTTTTTTTTTTAAAATGCATAGAGTCAAATCATATTAGGAAATGGGATGTACCGAGATTTACATAGGAGCGTTCGAGGCACCAAGTTAGGAGTTCTTCACCACAAACATCACCTTCTGATAAAGGAAGAACAAAACCGTCTTCTCCAATACTCTCCATCTCACCTCTCACTATGAACACCATTTTCTCAACTAGACCCCCACGGTGCAAAACCGTGCTACCTCTTATATACGTCCTCTGTTTCAGCCTCTCACGGATTGCATCCAAGATTGATTCATCCATCAACGAAAATATCCTCACCTGCAAACCCATTAACATGTCAAAATCTACACTAGATTTTCAACAATGGTTAATCTATGCCCACTATCATATACATTTAAACTCAATGCAATGGTCTCATTGTGTTGATGCTTATTACCTTTTTGAGAAATTTGAAGAGGTGACGTTTTATCTCTCTCTGAAGATCATCAGGCATGTTCTCAAAGAGTAGTTCCTCGTTAACTCCTCTAGTCGCAGCCCAATTGAACCGCTCAGCCTCTCGTACCCTCCTAAAAATATTGAACAATTCTTGAATGAGTTCTACAGTCCCATTACATATATGAGAAAAGACTATTAAAATGATGGCAGTAAAGTTTAAGAGGCAGAGTGCACAGACTTTCTTATATCTTCTGGCAACAGTCTATGGCTCATCCATTGCTCCACATCACGCCGTCTCAGCATCATTTCCATCCTCCTAAAACACGACAAACACAAAAATCATCATCTCATTATCATCCTCTTTTGTATATTTTTTACTCTTAAAACGTTACTACTGATGGAAATGTTCTTACCTTCGATCCAGAGATTGAAGGAAGTTGTGCATATTACCGATAAGCCGAGCAAAAAGCAGAAGGCCTAGTCCAATGATACCCATTGTAAAGAAAACTTCTCCAACTGAGTAACTTGGGAGTTGGTTTCCAGCAAGAGTGCTAATTTGCTTTCAGAATTGAAAAACAAATTGACATTATACTATTAGTAAACTCTTTATATCAATCAAAATTTGAAGGTTAATCCTGAATGAAACAATTACCTGGAATCCCCAAAACAGAGAATAACTGTATCTTATGCCATAATTAGATTGAGTGGTAAGATTAACTGCCTTCAAATAGATTCCAAAAGTAAAACCATCTTCTTGAAAACAAGCATTGACACTCTCATTAGCTCTCCACATAGCTCGCTGTGAATCCGATGCAAGGCTTTCACGAGCACAATCAATAAGATTTCTACGCACATCCACGGAATTATCGGTAGCATTCAACAAGCATTTCTTAACTCTCTGAAAAGATCAAAAAGAAGGGAAAAGAAAGCAATAAGAAGAATCATTCAAAACCATTCTTGACATTTTGAAAACATAAACTAATGTTTTAAGAGACCAACTTATATACCTGAAGTCCTGAAAGATACCAGCAAGCACCAACAGCATGACCAGCAAGCATAAAGGTGAGAAGATTAATAATAAAATTAGCCCAAGCTGACTCAAATATGAATCCCGTCGGTGTTTGTCCAGCAAGAAGTGGAAGAAGTCTATATAACTTGGGAATGTATTGAAAAAGAACTATCACACGTATAATATTTTTCTCATATTCTGCCCTAGCTGTTCCCAGGTGTGCTGGTATTATCGATAATATCATTATCTGTAATCATAAAGGAAAAATCTTCAGTAAAATAAACATCTTCGAGTTAACATTACTGAAGGGTTTATTGCTACAATACCTGTGGAATGGGTAACACTATGAGCAGATCAAGGAAAAACTTCCCTCGGAAGTAATTGCGAGCAATTTTCGATGGATGATCAACTAACTGCCCGGCACCAACTATCCTAGACTCAGGAGCTACATAGGCCAACCGAAACTGCAATCAAATATGATAGAAAAGAAGCATTAAGACAATCTTTTTCGATGACCAGGAGACATGAACAAAGGAGACACACCTGAAGCAGAATGTTAAGGAAGAATATAAGATCCGTTACACTTCTAATAGCCGTCAATACTTTTGTCATAGTCCAATTAATCTCTATGCATTTGTTATCCTGCAGTCAAAACAAACGGTGTTGTTTCAAATTGCAAGAAGTCATATACAATGAAACTAGAGAATGATAGAGGCATAGAGAAAGAGAAGGAAACATACATGTCGGATAAATAAGAGGAATAAGAAGAGGGGATCTACAAAAATAGCGAAAAAGCTCGAAATGGCTAAGACTCGAGTCCAGCTTTGAACGAATTTGGAATGAGGATTCATGATTCCAGGTACACATCTACGAGCAGTGGAAGCAAATCGCTTAGCCCAACCTCTAGCATCATCATACAGAGCAGTGTGGAACTAAACCAAGAAAAAGGCAAAGACTTTAGTGACTAACATTTACTAGATTATCAAACTGAGTTGAAGACATACATACCCTTGAGGCAGAAACTCTGGAAGTGTGAAATTGAGCAGCTTGACGGTTATAGTAAGAAGGGCAAGTAGTACAGTAAGGATCATTACACATACCCAACTGACCAGATCTCAAGAGATTAACGTGCTTCACGACGACTTCCTCATCGGAGTTTTTGCGTTTGGGAGGAGCAAAAGAAGGATAGGAAACAGCAACTGAATGATCAGAAGAAGTAGAAGGAGGAGGAGGTAGAAACAGAGAATCTGGTTTGTGAGTAGAGGTAAGACTAAGAGGACCACTCATTTGCACCAGCGGAGGTCGTCTTCTCTGTGTACGAAGAGTACCCGTGTAGCCTAAATTCACAGTCGAGCTGTCAAATCCTTCGATGGAGAAAGTTGGGTTTGAGAGGGAGACGCTTCGATTCCTTGAAGAGAAAGAAGGTCTGGTGTTAGGACGAGATGTTACTTCTGGGTTTGGAAAGAGAATTGGAAACTCGTCGTTTTCGTTCGAGGAAGCCATTTTTCACAAGACCCAGAGAGGAAGAAGAGGATGACTGAGACTACTGTGGGTTTTGGAATTTTCCCGTCAAGCAAGTGTGCCTTTTATAAGGAGAAAAGATTTTGGTTATAAGGAGAAAAGACTTTATACAACTTTGAAGAAATCTGGATTCGTCAAATTGTGTCATCTACTATTAAGATCTTTGTGTTGAACCAATCCAAGAAATTTCGAAATAGCTTCGTTTTTTTTTTAAATCGTTGGGAAGTGCTGTAAAGCAAAAATGTTGAAGAGAGAAGTTCAAAAAGCTGCCTCTTTTGTGTTTTTTTTATTATTGTGAATTATATTTTGGATATGACAAAATTATTTTTTACTATTACAAAGTTATACTTTCACACTATGCAACCGACAAATAATACCTGAAAGAAAATTGTAACAACAACTCGATATTATTTTTTTAAAACTCGATAATTAAAATTAACATGACTATAGCTTAAAGAAAAAACATTACACGCATAACTATGTAGGAAAGAAAAACATTGTACAACCATAAATGAATATGTGAGCATGTCGTACAAACAACATGATTAAACAATGGTGTCTTAGAATTTATTTCGTTATAGTAATAACAATGATCACATAAAAGAAAGTCAGTCACATGCTATACGATTCTAAGCAGCATTGATAAACGATTTTTTTTTTTTTTCAACTATCTGTTCCGAAAGTCTCATATAGTCATTTTAATTATCATAAATATGTTTTAAACGAAATTGATTAGAAGTCTAAAAGATATACATACTTTAAGATGAAGACTAGAATTTTCACGATTACCAAAAAAAAAGACTAGAATTTTCACCTAACTCAGAGTTGCAACAAATAATTTAAGAGTGTTGAATTAATAAACAAAGTCGCGTTTGTGAAAATTATATAACGTAGTTGGGGGAAAACTGTCATTTAATTCCTCAACTTTTCCAATGTAGCGAATTTATTCCCCAACTATTCGGGTTACACATTTATTCCTCAAGTTTGAGTTGACCGTGTCAATTAGAGACACAAAAGTCAACTTTTTATTTCTAATATTAAAATATTCAATTTTTGAATTAAAATAATAATTTTTTAATCAAAATCATTGTTTTTTTCTTTTAAAATCACATAAAATTAATTTAAATCCTTAAAAATTAGAAAAATCATGAAAAATTCTCAAATTAATTAAAAAAATAATGAGTAATAATAGAAAAACATTTTGATTATTAATTTCAAAATTAAATTAATTTGAAAATTCAAATTTCTTAAAAATAAAATATTCTAAACATCAATATAGACTTGAAGAAAAAAACAAGCAGCCCCCAAAATTTTAAATCATATATACATATGTTTCAAAATTTTATTGGAATTGACCAAGATTTATGTTTTAAAAAATTTGGTCCATATTTTCCAAATAATGAGGAATTTAATATAACATAATTCCTTATAAACGAGTTTGAAACATATAAATCCTGGCCAAATCTTATAAGATTTTGATACATATGTATATATGATTTTAATATTTTTGGGACTACTTTAGATTTTTCTTAAATTTTAGATTGGTGTTTGGAAATTTCTTTTTAGAAATATTGAATTTCCAAATTAATTTTATTTTAGAGTTAATAATGAATATGTATTTTTATCACAAATCTTTTTTATGAATTATAGAATTTTTTACTAATTTTTTTTTTAGGGTTGTAATTATTTTTTGTGATTTTTAAAAGAAGGAAAAATGATTTTGATTAAAAATTATTATTTTAATTCAAAAAGGAATATTTTATTATTAAAAATATAATGTTGACTTTTGGGTCTCTAATTGACACGGTCAACTCAAACTTGAGGAATAAATGTGTAACCCGAATAGTTGGGGAATAAATTCGCTACATTGGAAAAGTTGAGGAATTAAACGACACTTACAGTAGAACCCATTTAGACCCGTTTATCAGATAAAAATGTATTTTCTCTCTTTGAGAATTTGAGATTATAGATCTCGAACATACAAGATGTTGTCTTAGTTTACAAATTGAACATTCTCAAAAGAGTATATTTGTACACCAATCTACATATACCGAAAGAGTTTTAAAATGTTTCAACATGGATACGGCGAATTCTCTCAGTACTCTTATGGTTGTTAGGTCAACTTAACATCGAGAGATACCCTTTCCATCCAAATGAATAAAATGAAAAATATTTGTCCAAAAGTGTCATATCTAAGTGCAACTGGAGCCCTTACATATCTTGCAAATTATACTCGACTTGATATACCATTTGTTGTTAATCTCTTGGAAACATTCAGTTCGTGTTTTATACAAAGATTTTGTAAAAAGATTAAGCATGTATTTCAATATCTTCAAGGAACGATTGATATATGGCTATTTCAATATCTTAGAGGCTCGCAAAGCCAAATGGTTGATTTTGCAGGTGCAAGATATTTATCTGATCCATACAAAGCTCGATCACAAACATGATACGTTTTACAGTCGAAGGCACTGCTATATTATGACGTTCTCATAAACAGACACTGGTGGCAACTCATTAAAATCATGCAGAAATCATCGCACTCCACGAAACAAGAACGGTGTATGGCTTAGATCCATAAGTCATCATATTCGATCAAGCAGTGAAATCCATGTCAGTGTTGCTCAAACAAAGGAATGGTAAATCAAGAGTGACAAAATCGAACATACTGGCACCCTAACAAAGTTCTTATTATATACCCAAGAGCTTAGGAAGAACGAAGAAATTGAAGTGAAATATATTCGGTCATTTGATAATGATGTAGATTTGTTCAATTAAGTCATTAGCTACTTCATTGTTCAGAAAACATGTTCACAATATTGTAATAATGCGTCATCAACAAAATTTATAAATGAATCTGAGGAGTAGTTTTCGTAGTTGTACTATTTTTACCTATAAGTTGGTTTTTCTCATCGGTTTACCCATAATTTTTTTTTAATGAGGCAACTCGAAAAAAATTACAGTTAGTAATTATGATGTACTCTTCAAAGGGGAAAGGGGGGGGGGGGGGGGGGGG